>BMAO01006378.1:0-17871 GCA_019973975.1 Trichonephila clavata | reverse complement strand
GTTCGAATCCTGGTGAGACTGAATATTAGCCATGTAGGGGGGGGCGATGCACGTTAATCTATAGGGCTCAAACGTCCTCCCTTTAATGTGATGTGATAGGAGAGGGCGTTGGAGTGTTGGAGACAACGCCTCTGAAGACTCCTCGTGTAGTGAAGCTGATGCACGTTTTATTTGTTAAGGCTCAAGTCCTTCAAGTGTGGTGTGCAAAGATGTGCCGGAGCTTGGGTGGCGTCCTCGTCACTTGACCGTCGTTAAAAATTACGAAGACCATTACCAATAGCTTTTTGTTTTGTTTCACAGAGCGAAATAGAAAGAATTATTTACAAAATTTCTATTATAACTGCAATGGATTACAGACGTTTTAGTGCCATATTAAATTGTCTTCATGAAAAATAGCGCGGCAGTTTATATGACCTGGATAATTTTCTTGGCTAAGTATATGTTTAATATTGTGACCTATCACTAGTCTGAAAGTGCTGTCAATTAGAATTCCAAACAAGGGTCTTCGAGATTTTTTTTTTTTTGTTTAATTTTGTTCATTTTTCGTGTGTTGTGCAAGTGATTTAAACTTATTTAAATATAACTGTGAAATGTTTTTGCTTCAAAATGTAAGTAAGTTTGCTCCCCTATTTCCTCCAGAATATTTGAGAAGACCAAATTTTCTGTTTTTGAAAATTTTAGTTTAACTGAGAAATTGCAGTTAAAAACTAAACTAATCTTATTCATGAAGCAAACCAATGCTATTTATCATCTCTAATTGACTATTTCATACGGCATTTATATTTCATTTTGATTTTGGAATAACTTACCTCACTTAAAGGGAAAAAAAAAGGTATTTATGCATTTTATGACAATGGACTTTTTATTGGGAATACTTTTTTAATCAAAGAAAGTGCCACACATTTCATACGATACTTTTTTGGATTAAATACAGTGAGAAATAATGTATAAAAAATAAAATGTGTGAAATATATAAAATTTTAATCAAAAAATTAATTTATTCTCTGTGTATCAAATAATAAGTCATTTCTGTTTCTTTGAATCCTGTTTTCATCACAATTGTAGATATCAACATCATTTCCAATCTTTGTTACCGTGTCGCCATCTATGTATTGTAAACGAAGTTATTCTAATTTAGGTTAACCGTTCCGACGGTGGTTCTCCAGTTCACGTGATGCTTGAAGATGATGGTCATTGGTTGAAACTGATGAGAACGGCACTCCTACCCACCGAAGCTAACATTTGCCTTCGTATCTCAGGTAAGTTACTATGTTAATAAAAATAAAAATACACTGAATCTTGTTGCTTGAAATCAGTTGTACAGAGCGAGTATTGATAAAAAATTCTGTAAATTAAAATTTATTCTTCTTAAAGAAATTTTTGTGAAAATAAACAAATGAGCTACATTGATTTCCCCCCCTAAAAATAATAAACAAAAAACAAAGTGTTAGATTACAATACTTTTTTTCAGAAACAGGATTGCCTCTCGGTTATATTTAGAAAAGAAAAGAAAAAAAAAAAAATTTTTTTTTTTCGTAATCCATTTAAGGCTATCCAAAACGCAACACTATAAGATTCAGAATTTTTTTTACTAGAATTTTGGTGGAATTAAATAAAATCGTTTCAAAACAAAAACAACATTATCGTACTTAAAATTCAATGTTATTAACTGAAATATTTTACGAGCCGCCCATCCGGATAAGTAGTTAGTTACGCTGACTCCTGTGCCGTTGGGCTTGGATTCGAATTCCGGAAATGTTTCTGAATGTTTTGTGCCTTTGCATCATAGGGGTACTTTAAATAGCCATCGAGTCGCAAGCCCTCTCGTGAGGTTGCTGGAAGGGGAAGAAAGGTGGGAGGGCCCTGACCACCTCTAGGGTGTTCCCCCTCAAAATTAGGGTGGAACTGAACCAAATCGTTTTTTTTTTTATGGTGCTCAAAGAAGTTACGGTCAACGACAGGCATATAACTAGTTTTTTGTACCACAATGAATTTGTGGGCTTCGATCTGACTACGTCAGACAGGTGGCATTAGCAACAACAACAACTACAAAATATTTTGGACACTAAATATTATTCAGTAACACAATAACTAATGGGTGAATATCTTTTCTTCTATAAAAAGAAAAACAAAATTTGTATTGTATTTTGCTAAAATTGAAAGACTCTTCCTTGAAGATCTTAACAAATAAATTCAATGTAATATATATCCTAAATCTACGATATCCGAATAGTTTGTATTTTTCTTAAACATCATAAACAAAAAATTATGTAATATTTCTATTTAAAAAATGCCTTGAACAGGCAGTTTTTTTAAAATTTATTTTCCCGCCCATATTTTTGTACAATGTTTGCTAATACTTTGTTGCTTTGTGTAAATTTTGACAAGAGTTCGAAAAATGTTTACATTAAGTGTAATTATTTTACACAACCACACTTACTAACCATAAAACAAACCATAAAAACTATATAAGATGTCTTTCCATTGTCCTTTTTACCATATTTTAAACATAAAAAACGTCTTCCTTGTAATATCTTTCTTGTGAAAAAAAAATGCCGATAAACTTATTATTATAATCCTTGTTTGTAAAGAATTTCAACACTCATAATCAATTTTTGTAAATGAATTGGAAAACAAATTTATATAAGTTTTTCTTGGGAAAAAATTCAATAATTGTTGACAGAGGCGTTTGTAGGGGTAGGGTTAGTGGTTCAATCCTAACCACAAACCAACAGATTAATTTTAGCCACGAAGTTGCCTCGGCTCTTTTGTCACGTGTTCTTTAAAATATACTCCTCCCCCCCCCCTCGTGGGCAACGATAAAAAACCCTCATCGCGGGGTGAGGACTAGGATTCTGGGAGAAACCCAAAGCCTGGACCGACGCCAAGTACGTATTTTTCCAATTTATACAATATGAAAGAAAAAATTTGACTTTTTGCAAGGGGCCCGAATATTCTCCTTACGCCACTGCCCCTCCTTTGTCAGAGTAGTTTATGTAGCACTGTCAGACGATCTGACAGAAATCTACCACAGTAAAAATCACTCTCTCAATGAATGAGCAAGACCTGTGCTATGTTTGGATCCCGTCAGCGTACACTAATAAGAGCAGCGCATGCGCAGTGGGCTCAAGGATTTCCATCCCTATCTGTCTAGATAACAAGTAAACTGATGAACAACTTAATCCCAGATGCTACTCCCGGTTACATAACAAGTGAATATTCTACGCTACATATTTGGCTAGATTCCTTAACAATGTTGCTTATAATCTACTATCGCTTTCAAGAGTTAAATTTGGGATCCATCTCTTTTCTTTCTGTTCACTGGGTGTTGGGGCAATTTCCGGTGTTATCAGAAGATCAAAGTGCACTCTAGATAACGCGATGGAATGATAAGTTTAAAAGTTTCCAGAAGATAGTGTGTTTACTTTTGGCATTTAGATCTGTTGTATTTCATTTTCTGCAGAAAAGATAATATGGATATGAGTGGAAATGCCTGGATGAGGGTTCTGTGAAGTGAATCATTTGTTGAGTTTTAGAAATTTCTTATGAGAAATGTGATTATCTAATTCGATAAAATACATTAAATTATTTTCTCTTTTTTCCCTCCCTTTTCGTTTGACTGATTCTTTTTTTAGCAAGGGTATATTTTCTAAAAAAAAATAATAAAAGGGTTTCGAATATTTATACGATATTGAATCACGTTCTTGATTACGTGTCATGCATTTATCAGTTTATACTTTATATTTATTTTGTGGCAACACAATTGAAATGAAATTGAAAACTCCAATGCATCGTAATCGATAAAAAAAATTCGAAGACGGCAAATTTTTTTCCTTTTTTACTTGTAATTACATGACAAAATCTCTTAAAATATTAAAGTACATTATTTTTTTTTTACTGAAGTGATTAATTGACTGAAAAAACAACTATGTTTTATCAAAATGATTTGAAAGTTTAACGAATAACAAATACATTTTTTTTTTGTCTAACAGAAATCATTAAAAAGTATATTCAAGATTAAAGTAATAGATTAGAGCATTCAGAATATTTTCATGTTATGAGTTGCATAATACAACATCACAATTCTTTTGATGTGAATAGCTTTAAAAAACTTGTTTCGAGTACTTTGAAAAATGTGATAGATTTGTTAGACAATATCAACTTTGAAAAAAAATCAAAGCAAGCTAGCTGTTTTATGTTTGGAACGATAAAAGAATTACGATAGTTGCCGTAAGTTATGAGAATATATTCCGAATTCTCTCTAAAAAGCCTGTTTCCTCATTTCCTTGTTTTCTGAATAAATTTATTCCGTGCTGCCATCTACCGTAACAAAAATCATATACTAAAAAAGATTTGGAAGTCAGGTAAACTATTTTTCAAATGTTGCCGTTTAGGAACGAGAAATTATTTAAAAATGAGTTTTCAAGATAAAATAAATTATTTGCACGCAAACAAAAGACTAGGGCGAGCGTTTTCGGACATTGTTACAGATTAACTCAGTAACTATTCACGATATATTTTTTTACCTACTTTGCTCTCATTTAAATGCCTTTCGGATAAAATTCTTTTAACTCCAAAAAATCCTGTGGGTTTTACCATGCTCATTATTCTTTAAAAATAAATCTTTTTAGATCTGATTCTAAATTGAATTATGGATCTATAGTCCAATCACATTGCACATCGATTTCGACATATTTCTAAATATGACAGTAATTCCGAAAGTTAAATTATCTTTAATAGGAAAACAGGGCAATATTTAATTGCATAGTATGAACATGGATTAGGAGGATATGAAAAGTGATGATCATAAAGATAAATTTTAAAATATTTGTTTCTAAAAATAAACTTGCTTGTGTTTATTAATTTTGAAATCGGACAAAAACTTTGCAATACCTAATATATTATGTTACAGCTTCTTATTTGAAACGTTCTAGATGGATCCAGATTTAACATTCTAGATAGAACAATCTATAATCTGATAAGAAACAGATCTTGATATAGTTTGAGTCTGATTACCCATACAGTAAGATTAAGGTGAACCTGATGTAGACAACGTATTTCCCGCTTAGTGCTTATCACATTCCAACAAAGAAGTCATCTAACAGGCAGGTGGTCTGTAAATGTGTGTGGAAAACTAGATAACGTCTTCCTCCCATACATTTTGAGGGTAAGGTCAAGATTTGATCTTACGGAAGTCGGAATTCCAAACAAATCTGCACCATATCTTTCATAGCTACAGGTGTTATTTCCGTTTCCAACCTGGGTGTTCAAAGACCTATTATTGAAGCTATTCTCCATTTCAACTTTAACCAGTCAACGAAGAATATTGTGTCAGGGTAAGGTCAAACTTTCTCTTGACCTTACGGAAGTCAGAATTCCAGAGACTTCAAACAAGTCCACACCATATATTTTATGGCTACAGGTGTTATTTCCGTTTCCAACCAGGGCGTTCAAAGACTTATTATTGTAGTTAATCTCTATTTCAGCTGTAATCAACCAATTCATATTCTGTTGTGCCGTTCTTAGAGGAGTGGGGACAAATCCATTGCGTACTGAAATTTTAGAAATGAAAAACGAGAGATCTCAGACCTTCAAGGGAACGTTCATGCTCAGACAATGAATTTTGTTACGTATATCATATTAATGGCGTAGGCTAGCTAGACAATATTAATTTACAGGAAACATTGGTAATAATTTTAGAAAGAAGTTATCTTTGTTATAAAATTGATGTGTAACATAAACAAGGTTTCTATCTATCGACACAACTTGCGAAATAAGCAAAGCTAAAATAACTTTTTACATAAAAACAATGCAATAGTTAGCACAGATTATATGAATGAAGCAAGATGATATAAAATGGTGTTTAATGATGGTAAATATCGTTTACAAAGCAATCTAAAATAATTATTACAATAGTTACCCGCCAAGCTTTTACATACAGAATAGTGTTAATGTTTGGATTAAACAGTATTATTTTTTGTTTTCAATAATTTCTTCAAGAGTCCCTTTACTTTTCACGTGATAATCATTCTTAGAAAATGGAATAAAGTTATCGAAAAAAAGGGAAACGCGCCACTGATAACAATTTTTTAGAGTGTCTTTTAGCAAGATAAGATAAGAATCCTTTTTGATGTATTGTTACTGAAGATAACACGTAACAGTATTATATTTAGTTCTTCGCTTGTTTGTGACGCCAGTATCCACATCAACGTCCAAAACGGGGAAAAAATGGATTACTTTTCCTCGAGAAACACTAGAATTATAAGGAATAAGTTACGGATATTTTCGCAAAAAGATTGTATACGTATAGAAAAGGTAGGAGGAGTTAATATTATTTTGATATTAAATCGAATGTAACGTATGTACTCTTGTAAACTTAAGAATACAAAGGTTAAGAACTTGATACCTTGGAGGCGAATTATGATGCGTTATAAAGTGCTAATTTTAAAAATATTGCTTTACAATAAATCATTTATACAAAAACCAAATTTGAATAACTTTTTTCAATACTACAAAATTGATTGTATGTTGTCCTGACTTCAGTTTCGTGTAGAATGAACATACTTTGATAAACTATTCATTTGTTTGTATGAATTTCTTTCTGCTTTTAAAATATATTACTGATATTCCTCTTTTATATATTAATGCAAATGGATACTTCAATCGGTACCTTAAAGTTTTAAAAAATATGTAATAATTAAATGCTTCTAAATTTAAATACGTTATATATATATTATTATATCTGCTGGGACTAATCGCAATGCTAAGGCCTTTTTTAAATAAAACGAGGCATTTAAAGTTTGTGTTTTAATGGCAAAAAGGGAAAAAAAGACTTAATATTCGTTCTCATGAAAATTAATATGCTTTAAAATGATTACTTTAAATTTTGAGTTTGTGGAACTTAAAATGGTTATCATCTACTCTAGAAATAATTTTAAACGATACTAAATAATGAAACTTTTGCCTAAGTTGGACTGTTTACCTAATAATCGTCACAATATTTTGTATTCTTCAGCACTAATAAAGAGAGGACTGGGATACATGTCACTATCTTATATAATATTATAAAAAAAAAATAGAATTCCTTCTTCAAATTGTAATTGTTATTGAAATAAATTTCAAAAATTTATTCCAATAATAAATTAAGAAAAAGACTATTTGGATAAATAGGCTGAGAGCCTGTACAGAAAAACTTGCAACGTGTTTAATCTACTAAATCGATTATTCGATTAAAATTATATTTATGGAATGATTTAGTTAAGAGTTTGTCTCCAATGCCCGTCATCAATATACACAAAATTTAATCGTCCATTGTTTACGAAATCAGATTGCGAAATACATATATATGCTACATTTAAAAAAAATAGCTAATTTTAATTCTATTTCATAATTTGGGGGTTTCTTTAAGTTAATTAGAATAATTACGGTTTAATGTCTTATTCGATTAAATCACATGTTTTAATTATTTTTCGCTATCGATCGGCGACTTAGTATGGACTTTTTATTGTTATGGTATTTTTGTTTAGTAAACTCTTTTCGTTATAATAATGATTAGTATTTAAAAATTACTTTTCTTTCAGTTTTTGGTATTTTAATTTGGGGGGCGGGGATTTATTTTTTCTGCTTATTTTTGGGTAGTTTAAAGCTGGCTCTTTATTTCTTAAAAATTTAATAAGTCATGGAGATTTTGAGAATCCGAATTTCTATCTTCATTATAGATAATAATTGTCATAGAATACCAACTCTGTAGGCTATCAAAATAGACCATTATATCTGGCATTAAAAAATATCGTATTAGAATCCAATTTTCACCTTTTAATAGTTAAAAGAATTGATTAGAATCTTATTAAATAGATAATCACTATCTGTATCAATAGATAGTAATTTTTTATGACTAGCAATCACAACTGCTTGCAATATATCAGTACCATTATCTGAGGTAAAGGTATATCATCCTATTAAGAATAACAATTTCCATGTCACTCCAAAACAGTTCTATTGTCAATCAGCACCAGTATTATCTAGCGGCCTTTTAAGACAACTTAATGCTTGATAAGGCACACCACACACACACACACACTATATATATATATATATACATTAGAAATTTCGTTATTTTCACGTTCAAATTATAATTTGTAATTATTATACCTGCATTTTTAAAATTGAACATGGTTTTTTTATAATGGTTATCTGGACGTAATAACAAAAGATTATATTTTGTCCACAGTAGAGTGGCTTATTTGGCCATTGATTGCAGCACAGATGATTTCATTCATCGCTATAAAATAAGTTAATTCATTCATCTGATTTATTACTGAATGCTACATCTCATATAATTTTAATTTGTACGTTTCTTGTAAAAAATACTAAATTTAGATTTTGAGTTTAAAGTGATGTACAAAAGTTTCCATCATTCCACATAAAAACATACCCAAAACTCGAACTCCATTTATTGGTGTTATTTTATTGGTTTGTACGTAACAAACATATAAGCATCTCTGGTTTAAGCGAATGGCACACGCAGCTTTTTGTTTAGAGAATTTCTGTTTACTTACTACTAACTTGTGTTATAGTAAAATAGGATACGTGCAGTAGCGCCATCTATTGTAATAAGGACGAACTTGAACACAGTCGGTAAAAAATATTATTCTATGTACGATCTTGGTAAATAGAACTAGGAATAAAATAAAGCGAGAATAATTTTTGAAAGAAATTCTTATGCGACTTGGTTTTTTTCCTACTGTACCTTCAAAAGGGCTGTAGGATATTTTTCTGGGGAACGCCTATAAATGCATAACTGCAGAAAGTATGAATTAAAAGCGTAAGTAAAATAAATATACAAATTACGCTGTCAAATGAAAGAAAAAATGTATTTTAATACTTTTTAAATTTTCTTTGTTCTTTACGAATTTTTTTTTTTTGTATTTTAGTTTCATGATTGCAAGAAAATTATTTTTTTAAAAAAATTATAACATTTTTAGTTTTATTATAATAAATAAATATAATACATCGAATATTTTAATAAATTGAAATATTTTCTTTTTTAAATTTATAAGGAATAAGATTAAAATTTAGAAAAAAGTTATAGAACATAATTAAAAAAAGAAACTTGCAGAAACTATTAATTCTAAGGTCGCATTACATTAAATATAATTTTATAAAAAATTTGTTTCTCCTATTCAAATATACTTTGTCTATAATGCCATTTTTTACTGTTTTTAAGTTTAATTTTTTAAACTTTGATGTGATGAGAAATATTATATAAAACATTTTTATACATTATTTGATTATTTTTCTTACAAAACTTTTTTTTTCTAATTATCAGGAGCAGACATCTTGTGTACAGTTACGAAAGACGTCAACAAGGAAGTAGAGCTAAAAGTCACCTGTAGAATCGTCGATAAAGACGCACAACAACTGGACGAAATCGAACTGAAACCTAAAAATTTACTCAAAGAAATTTGTGAACCAAAATCTGTGAAAGACGATTCAAGTGATAGTGATATTGAACAGAGAGATTGCACGAAATCTGAAAAAATGTTAGATTTAGCACCCGAAGTTATTGGTAACTCGAGAGATGATACTCGTAACTCCAAACACTCGATTAGAGACAATGAGCATGAGTTGGACGTGAGAAAACTAAGGATTGCGAACTATGAAGAAAGTGAGAACGACATGAAAGATAAGCATGACGAAGTGAGCAGTTCGACAGTGCACAGGTCGCCATCTAGCGGTAAGTATAATGACTAATACTTAAGTATTAGAAACAACGATAGATGGCAGCACCATAAAATTTAATGGTCCTGATACTTTTAGTTGAATGCTATCTATGTGCAAGAGTATTTTATTGTCAGATTATTTTTAAAAAGTTATCACGGCATTACAATATTTTATTCCAAAAGAAAAAAAATGTTCCCAACAATTCATTTCACATTAAGTAATACGATCAAAAACCGATTTACTTTGAAAAGAAATAGTTGCCCATGGACTTGGATTTAAAATTGAGATATCGAATTATTAGAATTTTTCAAGCCCTCTAATATTTCTTTTAAACATTTTAAGTCAATAAATAAATATTAAATTATCTTTCAAATCAGTTTTATTGTATAAAATATGGATTAAAATATACAGTTGGTCGGAATCCGTAGGAAAGTTTTATAATGAATTTATGTAAACTAAATACCACATAAAATTTACTTAAAATTTTAAACATGTACAATCAAAAATTTTATTATAAATGAAAGAAATTAAGTTTGCAAAGAATGAAAGAGGAACAGAATGTGCATGCATCCACTGTTGAAAAGGTTTTTATAATTTCATAATAATATATTTAAATATTATTTAAAAATGGTAAAACAAGTCTTAAAAAGTAACAAATGAAAACATGATATTGTCTTTCTAAATGATAATTCTTTCTAGAAACACTTGATATCTTATTGTGTTTTTTAATCAAAATATTTTAAGTGATTTATCGTGTATGATGGACAGTTTGAAGCAGTCCTCCCTGCCCCTTAGTAAAAATATTTCTTTTTTTTAAAAAAAATTTAAGTTATTTTATCTAAATAAGAATGTTTCATAATGCTTTTGAACATGTATAATTCAAATTTTCAAATAATTTGATTTACATAATAAAATTTTTTTTTTTTTTAACATCTGGACAAAGTGTTCTAAAATTAGCATCAATATTAAATATTGTAAATTCTCATAATTTATAAATTAACATTATCATGTTTTTTTAAAAATAAATTTAAGTCAAAGAAAAGTCTCAATATGTTTAATAGTAGAAATCCCTTTTTTTTCCATTGAGAAAAATTAAGTTGGATACTATCAAACTCGTATTATTGTCAAATTTTAAGATAAATCCACATAACATTAATTTCTCATTATCTGATCTGTTACCAAACGCACATGACACCTTACATGTCAATCATAAGTGACATTATCTGTTTCGCATTGTTTTTACAACTTCGAAATTGCGTGATTTCTACCATCATGAACATGAGTTATAAATTACGTGATGTTGTCGCACCCTATTGAACGAGCACTTTTTATCAAGAATCTTGAGAGTTAAAAATAAGATTCTCTCTTCTGAGAATTCATGTTACACGTGTGCTCAAACGTAATAATATGATAAGTAAATAAAATGCGATAAAGATTCATCACAGATCTAATTTTAAAATAAACAGTGCATCCGGGTTGAAAGTTCAATATGTAATGAACTTTTCTTGAGATGTGTGTGTGTTTTTCTTAATCACATGGCCGGAACCTACTTTTTTAATCTTGAAAACCACTTTAAATTGCCTTTGATATTACCTCCTACTTTTTTAAAATCCCCCAACTCAGAAAATACTTAAACGGACTCTGGTAAAAAGTTAGTGTAGCACATTGATTATGGTCACGAACCCGCGGGTGGTTTGACGCGGGTTCGAGTCCTGGCACCATTTTAGACTCGCCATACAGAGAAGGGCCGATGTGTGTTAAATGTATGGAGGCTCAATGCACTCCCTTTAATGTGGTGTGGTAGTTTGGAGAGAGCTGCCACAGCTCGGGTATCATCCACTTCAACCGAGGGGTGAGGAGACCATAGCCCTCTTATTGCTGTATATTGCGACGTTAATGTAACTCTCACTCTGGAAAAACGTTAAGTTTGGTGGGGCCTAATATTTTAAAAAGATTTAAATTTGTAAAGTCTTTTAAAAGTTTTTATACACTACTCAATTTTAGTTCTTTCAAGTGATATTTCTTGGATTATTAAAATAAAAGGGAGTATAGAAAATATGAATCGAAATATTTAAAGAACAACTGCATACATAACTTTGTGGCCTAGTAGTCACGATTTGTTTAATCTGTCATCGCTCAATGTCCTCCAGGTAGTGTAACATTTAGGAGACGGGGAGGGGGGCTGC
This sequence comes from Trichonephila clavata, assembly GCA_019973975.1. Lineage (NCBI taxonomy): Eukaryota > Metazoa > Arthropoda > Arachnida > Araneae > Nephilidae > Trichonephila > Trichonephila clavata. Next base: position 5,962 of record BMAO01006378.1, on the reverse strand, counting down.
CACACAGCCCAGGTGTCATCCTCGTCACCTGTGACTGAGGTTCAAAATTGCAAGTTCCATCGCCAATAGCCTTTACAATGCTGTGTTATTATAACACTCCTCGAAATGTGCGTAACTTTAATATTATTCTAGTTTAGGTAGTAAATACCTTGCAGAGAGAGAAGAGTATGAAGTTAACTCTACTTCCATTTTCTGAGCAGCATTTGTATTAACTTAAAAATCACTGGTAAAAAGTAGAAAATTTTTTGTGTGTGTTTATTTTCTAAGAACTACTTCAATGGGCGGACAGCCCTGGGTCGCCTTTCGTTTTCAGACAAATTTCCTTCTTAGCGCCATCCTTTGTTCAGTTCTTGCCGCAGGACTGGGTTCGAATGGAGAAGGCATGGATTTTGTGTTGTAATCTTTCTTCTTTGTTTGTTTATCCGTTTTACGGGGGTGACGGGGTATAAAGAAAATAAATTTTCTTTTTTCCTTTCCAAGGCAGTCAACCAACCTGAGGCTGGGTCGACCCCTTGTTCCAGTGGGTTTGGCCAAAAAGACTTTGTGTTGAACAGTGCCGGTTTAAGCTCATTTCGGGCCTTGAGCGCTTAAGATCTACAGGCCCTCTTGGCACTGGCGGATTGAAAATTTATAACAGAAAATCTGTTTAAGAGCAGCTTATCCAGGCCCCTGGGTGCCCAATGGATAAACCGGCACTGGTATTGAACGTACTTTGTTCTTTCTAAAAATGTGGCCAACCCGTTAATTCATTGGATTTTATATATTTGACAACATTGGGTTCCCAAAACGCACTGTAGAGTTATAAGTTTTCTAAAAACTATTCAGCGTTTAAATCCGAATTTCAGATTAATCGAAAAGGGTTAATTATATATGTAAAAAAAACATATTTATGATATCGTAATTTATGAGAAAAGATACACGAAATAGGTAAATTTAACAAAACCACTATTAGTTTTCGAACCGAACTCTCTAAATTTTTACCCATCTAACATGAAATGATAAATTGGTAACCAATGCCAAAGAAAAACTACCAACACATTCAAGACTGTCAATCAAAGTGCCACTTAGGTCAAAATAGCTATATCGGATAGAATTAATATCCCCGAAAATCAACACCCCGAATTAAGGCTGTAGCCTCGAAATATTTATTTACTGCATTCCGATTTATTATCTGTGAGATAAAGGTACAACTACTAATCTTATTAGATGATCTTTTATTTTCTCTGGAGCATCTCCAAAATACCTTGTCCGATTAGTCTGGCACTCAATTACGCTTTGATGAAGTCAAGGCAAAAAGCATCAGTTCTGAACGCGGAGAAACATCTTATGATTTGATACATGCTCTTCCAGATTTTTTAATTAATTGTCCCTGTAAGCCAAGACTGTTTTTGGACATTATTTATTACTCAAAAATGGAGTAATAACATTGACTGGAAAAATGAAATTCTCTTTAAATATGAAATAATTTACACAACGCTGCCATTTAGTGCTCATGATAATCTCGTAAAGATGGAATGTCATGGAAATAGATTGATGTTGAAATTATTACAGAAATATACAGTTCTTAGAATCGTCATATTGTGATTATTACAGAAATAGACAATTGTTAGAATTTTGCTATTTTAATGATTACAAAATAAATTATTGTAAGAATTGTGTAATTGCTACAAAATAGACTTGTTATGAATGCTATTCTCTTATTACTACAAAAAATAACTACTATTAGAATTTTTGTTCTTTCTTATTATTTTATTATTACAAAAGACTAATGTATTAAAATTATTATTCTAATTATTACGGAAACAGACTATTTTTAGAATGTTACATGTGTTCTAATTATTGTTGGAATTGTTATTATTATTACAGAAGTAGAACAGCAACACTCTAAACTCCAATTATTACAGAATTAGACTATATTGTAGAAATAGACTAATTATTTCTGGATAGGCTATTAGAATTATTATCCTAATTACTATAGAAATAGACTATTGGAATTTTTATTGTTATTATTACAGAAATAGATTATATATTGTTAGAATTGTCATTGTAATTACTACAGAAAGGAACCACTGTAGAATTGTTATTCTAATTATTATTACAGAAGTAGATTATTAAATTAATATTTTAATTATTACAGAAATAGATTATGTTAGAATTGTTAAAATTGATAAATAATTGTTACAGGAACAGATAATTTCCTATTGTCTGTCCTATTTCATTCATTAGTAATCATAATGATCACGAAAAATACTAGTTGCGCGAAAATTATTCTACTATATATTTATATCTGAAAATAAACCATAACAAATGATTCATAAGTCTTTTTCAGATATGTAGGCGCTATTTAAAGAAAGTTTTGCGATGCAACTAGCTTTTTAACAAGATTATCACAATCATAACTTGAGTGTAATATCGATATAAATTTCTGAAATCATTTGCTATTGCCTATCTTGTTAATTCAATTAGTAATGATGATAAGATCGTAAAGATAATAGTTGCATTCGAAAAATAATCTTTATCGTTATTGACAAAAGTAAAACCTATGAAATCATTTGCTATTGTCTGTGTTATTTATTAGTAATTCATGATAAAATTCTGTGAAGGTACTAGTTACCTAGAAATTATTACCAGAATTATTATTTACATATTATAACACAGAACAAATACATGCCTTGCACTGAATCATGTTTTTACATCCCACTTTAAAATTGAAGAAAAGTATAATTTGAAATGTTGACTGTTTCACTTATTTGGTTCGGAATTTAACAATAAAAACGATTGTACACTACTGAAATCCAAAAGAGAATTACTATGTCTAATAAATGTGTTAATGGAATACGAACTTATATGAAATCAAATTTAATCAAAAGAAAAACAAAAGTTCTATGTATAAAAGTCTTTTAAGATTAGTATTAACTTATGCATGTGAAACTTGGTCCATGTCTCGAGCAGATGAGAACATAAGTATCTATGAAAGAAAGATTTTAAGATTTATTTTTGGAGGAATTCAGGAAAATGGAATGTGGCGAAAAAGATCAAATTTTGAGCTCTATCAACCATATAAAGAATCTGAGATTAACTTCCTAAAAATGCAACGAATTAAATGGGCAGGTCACGTTGTTCAGAATGAATGAAGACCGCATCACAAAAGCCTTCAATGCCCAACCAATTGGCACACGAAGAAAGGGCAGGCCAAATCTTAGATGGATTGATGTCCTAGAAAAAATCTAGTTTCGAGAAACTAAGAATTGGAGAACACTAGCAAAAAAGAAGATTGGCATGGAAAAGGCTTCTTGAGAAGGCCAAGGCCCATCCTGGGCTTTCGAGCCACTGAAGAAGGAAGGAAGGATTATAGTACAGACTTTTGAAACCATTTTCTATCGTCCAGAGATTATCTTTGTATTGAACGTGTTAAAGAGCTCTTCTTGAAAAAGTGTTCATGTAAAATTTTAGCTTTGCTTCAATCCCTTTTGGAATTTCTTGTAAAAACGATTCTGTATTATGATCGAGTACAAGAAACTGACTTGTGTTGAGTGAATCAATTCGATCTAATCCAAAAGTTCCCGATTTTTAAGAAACGAAATTCTGTCAATGAAAATGATTAATATTATCATCGTTGTTTGAAAACAGAGGAGCCACTATTGATGCATTGTGTAAACATAGTTTTTTTAATGAAATTCCTATCAATTTCTCAAATGCTTGCTTCTTATCAGGAAAATGTGATAAAATAATTTGAATGAGGTTGTAGCCCTTTTTGAAATACAACCGTCACATAATTATATCTGATGCATTTCAATGTTCAAGGTGAACGTGGTACAAAATAGCATCAAGAGATAAAAATATTCATATAATCAGATTTTAGCATAAAGTTGAAGAAAAATGCTGATTCATTGCGACTAAAACACAAACATTGTCTTGTGTATAATCAAAACAATCTTTTCAACTTAGCTGGAGACTTTAAATGATTTGAAATTTTTTTTGCTGATTGATAACGGAGAAAATAATGGTATCTTTGTTTAGAGCTGGGGTCGGCAATCTATGGACGCGTGCCACATGTGGTATGTGGTGCCATTCTCAGTGGCACTCTAAACTACTCGACAATTTTATCAATTTTTGAGATATTGATGTTGTTTAGCTTATAATGGATGACCACATTATTTAGGACGCAATGTCTATCTTTTCTTCAAAATACCAGAGTTAGTCAATTGACTAATATTGGCATTGAACACATTTCTAATTGCTCGATCTCTCATATATTAAGGAGAAAATCTGCACATTCACTCACTTTTCACGAGACCTCCCAAACTATTAGACCTACTTAAATGAAATTTGGTAAGCATGATTCCTTTTTTGAGTATAGATAAGCTAAGAATGGGTTGGGGGGGGGACATCGGCTCCCAAGAGGGGTTGCGAAGGGTTAAGAAGCGTTATAAACAACCATTCACGTTTTTGAACTGAAAGACCTACGTACTTTAAATTTGGCTAGCATGTTTCTTAGGTTGAATAGGGATAGTCGCTTATAACAGGTCTTAGAAGAATTCGACTCCCAAAAGGAATTACAGGGGGGGGGGGCATAAAAATGGATTTTAGTTTTAGAATTTCAAGTAGTTTTTAAATTAAGAGAGGTGAAGGCTATAAGGATGGTTTTTAACACATATGAAAACTTAACAGAAAGTGCTTACATATTAATAGCTCAAAACAGTATATATATTCGTAAAACTCCATGAAGCCTTCAACTGTTGGGTAACGGCTAGAGTTGTATAAAATAACTTTACGTATTCTAGTAAGATATTTTACGAGAAGCATTTATTAAGTATAAATCATTGCACTTGTTAAAGTAACATTTATTCATCTAAATGACAATTATTATTTTCAATCAATGAAAATGTTCCACTTAATAAATTTGTATGCCAACGAATCTTTAATATTTACATAGTATATTCCGCGTAGGTTCATCTCAAAGACTTGCCACTGCTACTTTAATTAGATAACGAATGACCAATTTATAACATCTAATGTCCCTTCTATTCTATCATGTAAATTAGTTCTTTTAAATTCATTAGCGTAGTGTTATTGATTTTAATAGGAAGGAGAGAGAGAGAACGCACAGAATTTGGGAAACTTATAGAAGAATCCGCGTTGTCCACATTCCCTTGCCGCCCATCAAGTCCAGAAGATTCGATTTTGTAATCTGAAGCGCATTTTGAAAATAGTCTTTTCTCCAAATTATCGATCGTATTTTAATAAACAGAACGAAATTTACTTCATGAGAGTCCATAGAATTCCCAACCAATTTAATGAAGCATTTCCGCATGATTTCAGAATTCGGAACAAGTGCTGTGGAAAGCACGTGTGAAATTCGATACATTTTTACTTGATTGAATGGCAACGGTTTCAAGCATTCCAAGAGGCGGGCGTTCTGTGGAAATTTAATTTCATGGTGGAGCGTTGTTTCTTGATTAGATTTTAACTTCACAATGGCGCATTTTAGAAAGGGGGTCGTTTAAGGGCTCGCGATTGCTAATTATTATAATGCCAATTATTGGATATGCAGATAGGTAGAAGTGTTTTAGTTTGGGAAGTGTAGGAAATTATAAAATGGAGCGCGGTTTCACGCGTCTTAGGTTCTTCTTGGGATTTTTGCTAATTCGGAAGTTGGAATAGTTTTTTTGACAATTTGCTTCCATTAAGATGGATATTCAATATAAATTCTTAATTTTGAAACAGGCGTATACTTCCTACGTTAAAAATGTTTTGACATTGTTTTCAATACAAATTATTCGTGTTGTTTAATCGAGGATACACCTTTTAAAATATATTTTCATTTAAAATGAATGAAATTTAAAGGTGATTTCACAGTCAAATTACTATAATGAACAAATTATTTACAATATTAAAGCAGTCAAGTCCAAACAGGACTCTAATCCAACTAGATAAATACAGACGCAGTGATTTCATTATC
>BMAO01006377.1:0-14591 GCA_019973975.1 Trichonephila clavata | reverse complement strand
GTCTCTTTTGCAATGCTTTGACAGTTTCCGCATCATAGTAGCATATAGTTGCGACCTTTCGTATTACCTTTAATCTTTCGAACGAAAATTGTTCACCCTTTTATCATTGTTGTTGTACTTCTTCCTGCCTTTTTTTCTCTTGTTTTATCTGTACTTTTTATTCTTTTTTTTTGTGGTAAACGTAGCGGGTCCCCCCCCCCCCCCATCGCCTTGCCTAAGTTTTCGAGGTTCTGTTCGATTCTGAGAATTCCTCTGATTATGAGGTTAAGTATAACCAAAAACTAAGATACTTGTTCCGTGAAACCTTTTTATTATTATTATTATCTTATTTAAATATGAAGGAAAAGTAAAGAACATATTCAATCTTTTTTATGGTATTTATGACAGTAGTTCTTTGTTTATTGTTTTGAAATCAGTATTTTTTTAAAATTTGAAGTCTGAAGAAATATATGTTTCTTGGTAGTGAAGTTATTCAAAAAATTGCTCTTCAAGAAAAGTTTTTCATATATACATTTTGATGTCAGATATTGGGTGTTTCATTTTATTATCTTTCCCTTGCCCCCATTTTGTTTATGATTTATTTTTTTGATTAAAATTAGAACCCCCGCCCCTTTTGTCAACTTAGCTGCAGTATTTTTTTGTAAATTATTTAATTCTTCTCTCTCATTTGTTCTTTTATTTTCATAATAATTAAATGTTTTGTTTAATTATATTTGTACTGAAAATAATTTAAGTTAAATTTTCATAATAACTTTAATCATTAAATTATTAATTGATGTATAGAATTAAATACTGATCCATTTAGAATTCTCAAAATTTGTAATTTGTGTCTAAAATTATTATTTTTTTTTAGTTTTGCAGAGTAACAGTCGTTAAGAGATGTTGAAATATATTTGAGTGTACACGTGCGTGCTACGTATAGTTAACAATCATAATGATTTTCAAATAAGTGTATTGCTTAATGACTAAGTAATATCATTTTATTGTTACTAAATTTTCTTACAGAATTGTAATACAGTAGTACCAGTTCGTAACAATGGATACTTAATTCGGATTGGAATTCATATACCCTGAGTTTATTCAGGATCAGTCGGAAATATTTTGGTAGTCATGGTGAATGTAATTTCAATATATTTCCAAACATTAGTCGATCTGAGTATAAGCAGAGAGATTGCGGTTTTTCTTCAAAAACTTATCGAAAATTCGAAATTGTATATGTAAGGCAATTTTAAAAAAGTACCTGTTATTTTATAACATGTCGCTATAAGGGCGAAATCAGGTGAAATATTTTCCAGATAAATTATTATGAAGTAAAACGGAAATCATGATGAATTTATTTCTGGCAATCGTATCTGAAGCTAATACATTCCTACCCCCTCCCCAATTTATCTGTTACTTTGTACAATGTATGTGCTGATCACACTTTTTACAACATTTTTTCTGTTTGGAAAATGAGCAAAAACGGCACGGGATCGTCACCCATGTTTCATATCGTGGAGGATAAACTCGCTGCACGACAATCCTATGCATTCGACAATCCCAAGAAAAAAATTGCCATTTTTGGAAATTCGATTTCTGACACCAGTAGCGCATACAAGAATTTTTCAAGGAGGGAGGAAGAGGTCCAGGGTTGGAAGTCCACTATTCTAGTATCATGCTTCAACATGCCGCCCAACATATTCTTTTGATTTCGTCGATTTTCGGTAACAAAGAACTGTAGAAAATTAATAATTGGATGAATAATTAGCATTATTTAATAAGATTAATTATTAATAACATATGCTTAATTAAATTTTACGTGCTATATGCATAGGATTATAGTCAAACGAAAAAAAAATCAAGGGCTTTGGGGGGGGATCCGGAACCTTAGGACTCCTCCCCTTGTGTGCGCCACTGTCTGACACTAATTTTGAAGGATTAATGTTTTTTTTTTCTTTCTCCTTCTTCTTTTAGAATAAAAGTTCCATTTAAAACATTCTAAAAAATAAAACATTAAAATTGCTGGAACATGGTTACCGGAAAATGTTTTAAAATACCGATTTTCCAAAGCTACATTTTCTCCGAGATTAGCGGATCCGTATTAGCAGCCTAACCTTTTTCTTTCACTTTAGAAACGTTCTAAAAACTCACGCTTTATACACTTAAATATACGGTAATATAATAAATCAATCCATTTTTTGTCTTTCCAAATACTGCATATGAAATCTAGGTGTTTTTTTTAATTGATCATATGAAGGATAACAATAGGTGGTAAATATACTTTTAATACTGCCTGATCTATTGTCCATTTTCATACTTTTACCATTTAAAATAATTGAACTTGTAATATTCTTCAGTCATGTGAATACAGTTTATTTTCAAGGCAATTCTTTTGTCTCCTTCAAAACAGCTAAATCGCCCAAATTTCGATAAGGTGGGAGGGGGAAAAAAGAAATTTTTCGAACCAGAGATCGTTTTACCCTATGAACACAATGGTCAATCATCTTGAATGCATTCGATTTCCGATGGAAAAACATTATACTTTTCAACAAATTGACAACGAAAACAATTGAAATTATTCTCTTCGAAGCAGATTTCTTAGACTATAATGAGACTCAAAATATATCAAGGTTCAATCGATTGTAACCAAATGTTGATGATACGAACCGTTCTCTTGTGCTTTTAGCATGGCAAGCACGTTTCAAAGTCAACTTCGTCTCGCATCCCTTTCACTGCCGTTTATTTAATGTCAAACAGATTGGTATTGAAAAAAAGAGAGAAATAAATATTTCAGCACGCTGCCCATCCCCTTTCATTTTGCGTTATGGACCGTGACTACATCGAACAAATGGAGCCATTTGATTGGACCATAACTTTGGAATGCACTTGTTGACTGCTGCTGGCAACAGGCGAAGAGATCATTGATATGGCTTTTGAACCTTTACCTTGCGTGCTGATGATTACTTTGTTTATTGGGAGATTTTTGGGGGGAGGGGTGATGTTTAAAACTCTTTTTTACAGTGTCGGGACTTTGTTGACGAAAGTTGGGATGCGCATTTTATATACGTCAAATTCGAATGTCATCTGGTTTGAATTAGGTCATCATGTATTTTACACGTAATTCTGACCTAGGAAGATATTTTAAAGCATTTAATTTGTGAATTTAAGTTTATTAAGAATTAAAAGACAATAAAAGTACAGAGTAATAAACACATGTGAGAATTGCAGTTCAGTTGAAATTTAATGAATTATTGTTTAAAAATTTGGATGGTAAAATAAAATAGTATATATAATATCAAAGTAAATTGAATAATAATAATAATAATTTTTGTGTGTGTGTTTGTATGTTATAAATAAGATAAAAGGGGATTAAATTTACACCGATTTATTATACATACGTATTAAATATTAGGTGTTATTTTTAGTTTCGAACGAGAATAAATATAGCTTTTTCTTGATACTGCTTAAAACTTTTGGAATCATCCTTTTGTTTTTGAATTATAATACAATAGACTTTTGATTTTCGTGGGGGGGGGGGACCATCTTCAAATAATTTTAATTGACTGTGAAACAAATCTATGAATTTGCATCTAATCAAAGACATAAATTTTTCCCGAAATAAATCTGACCGTGAGTTGATGTAAGAATCTGACCGTGCCGGAGACTATTTGCGACATTGTTTCTACTTGGAAATCACACAATAAAATGATTAACTTTAAAAAAATCGTGGCGCAAAATATAATGGAAAGGGCTGAGGATTTTCATGATTTATTTGAATATAGTTCACGTGAAGCAGTGCATACACAATCTTAAATACTCTACAAGACATAGTTTCATGTGAAAATGTTGGTGAGAAAGTAATGTCTGATTGACTGAACCAGTGATTCCCAAACCTTTTAACTCGCGGCTCTAATTTTGAACTAAATTTTTTCCATTTCGCTCTACCTGATTCAAATTATAACTAAATATAAGTAAAGGATTAACTTTTAGATAATTCTACGATGTCCCTGCGAAGAAGGCACAGTTTCACAGTATACATGGGTCTTCCCATCGTTTTTTTTTTATTTTCAAACATTGTACAAAAATCGGATTTATTTCTGATACGATGAAATCCATATTTTTAATTTCAGCTCCTTATTTCTAACCTTTTAAATGCAGTGCTAAATATAAGTTTTTTTCTTCTTAAGTTTCAGTAATTATAATGAGTAAATAAATGAATCCATTGCCTAAAGTACTAATTCCCTAACTTAATTTTCCTAACTTAATTTCCATAGCCATTTGGTTTAAAATATGTGACTGTTTTATGATCAAATTAATGCAATTCTTTCATGCGAGAACAACAATCAAATATAAAGTAAAAATTAATTGTTGAATTTTAAAAAGAAACCTTGGATTCGAATGTATGCGATTTTTCGGGATATATTTCATATTACATCTCGTGTTTGACCTCGTATTGTGCCTAGGAAAAGTAAACACCACCATACTTCAATTCTGAGATCATTTTTATATGCAGTAATTTGGTACATTAATTTTACGCTAAATTAGCAGTAAATATCATTATTAGGTTTAAGGACTCTGTGGTATTAAGAAAAACGCTTATGAAATAACTCATAAAATTAAAATCCATCTCCATAAAACCAGGCGCTTTTCTAAACCATAATCGGTAGCCAGTAATTTACTTCTCTGCCAAATATATCCAAGATATTTATTATTCATATCTTTTTAAAAACGCGCTCGTGCGACTTCGGAAATAAAGTGCCTTCAAAAGTAACCGATGCATTTTAATGGTTATAAAATTCACCGCTCATTTTTATGCTCTTTCGATACTGTTCTCCTCTTAGGATGTGCTCCGTTAATTTCTTATCTCCTCAAAAATGCAGAGGTATCCAGGGTCCCCCAATAATAGTAATAGAACATCATTCTATTTAACCTCACATAAAGCTGGCTTTTTATGTATTAATATTGATGTATCACCACATATCGCTATCATTACTCTATATCACCCCAGACGTGTATGGCAGATTCATTATAGCACATAAATTATCCACCAGGAATCCATGGTATCTGGGAAAAAACCTAGACTATTTTCCGCTAGATAAAAATGGTGTTATGGCAATCTCAAATGATCGAATATTTTTCTCGCTCTATTCGCTTTTTCGCATTACAACTCAACTCGACTCGACTCGCGCGTGCCACGGCATGTCGTAACCATGCCTTGGCTCTGATAATGTAATATTTTGGTCATAAATAATCGCAAGGTTCAACGACAGCCTTTTGGAAACTAACCCCTGGAGTATTTTCTATTGGTGAGATTTGAGAGAGAAAAAAAGCCATTATGTATTTCTGGAGCAATGGGGGATTTTTATCAAGGGTTATAGTACGAGTTAGATTGTGAGAACAGAGAAATTTATGCTCTTACTTTGTGACAGCATTATCGTGAGAGTTTAACCGATGTTGAGATGATTTGTGCTCTAGGCGTTATGATATCGTGCCCCCCCCTTTTTTTTAACGCAATATGCTTTCTTCTACATTGCATGTATTTTGTAATTTGAGTGTCTTTATATTATATGTAGGATAATGTAAGATTTTTTGCTTGAAAGTTAAAACACTGGGAACAAAGCAATTTGTGAAATTGCTTTTTTGAAATGATTTTTTGCTATTGCAAAAAAATCGTTTTTCTTCTCAGACACGTGTCCTTTACCAACTATGAAAAATGAATATTTCCTACTTCGTACATCATTTCGGTAAATTAGCATTCCAAGTGCATTTTTAAGGTTTAAAAATGGCGTTTTTGTGGTAATATTTTTTATCAAATGCATACTTTTGAATGTCAGCTGTTACAATTGGTATAGGAAATGAATACATGTTTAGTAACGACGTTTTATATTACCGCCATAAGGTTGTTTTCGCCATATGTACGACAGTGTGGACTTAACGCGAAAAAGGTTTTCATGCAGGAAAAATGTCTCAATTTTTATAAAAATTTGTGACATTGCAACTCATGCATTGGTTTAAAAAATATAGTGTTTTTAAAATCTTCAAAATATTTTTTAAATAAGCCGTGTTTTCAACATGTAAAGGGATAGCTTAGTTAGCATTACGGTATAAGAGAAAAAATGCGAAACACATTTTATAAAAGAAAAAATATGTCACCTCGGATAAAAATGAGTAGTATGATAAAACAAGTGATTCTCTACAGGATAATGAAGCCAGAGTACAATATTAATGTTCCAGTACTTTTATGTATGAAAAAATATTCCGAATTTGGGTTATATTTTTAACATTAGCCGGTAGTAACATTTTTAACGTTAGTCCATAACTTTGACCGGTAGTCAAAGGAAGAAAACCAGTTTTTTCGCCCTGTGGTAGTAAAGCAATGCGAAGGTTATTGGCAATGGACGTCGTAATTTTTGAGTCATGGTCAAGTGATGAGGACGACACCAGAACATCAGCCCTCTTCACGGCGGGTCTTCAGTGGCATCAGGGCTCGACGCCGGACACGAGTTCGTGACCATGAGTACTAGGCCATTGCTGTGACTGGAGGATAACCGCAGATTATGGTTAGCGTACTTACAAAAGAGAGGGCGAGGAACTGAGTTTTAGGTAATTGAATAATTTCGTATCTAGATTTTTCGTTTGTCTTTACTGTTTTTGGTTTTAAAAGCCTTGTTTTGCCATCCCGTGTATTTACTCGTCTAAATAAGTACTTCAACTGATTATGGCCATTAGTATTCTATATAGTAACGGTTTTTTCACACTTACTCTCTGTAAAATGATGTAAAAGAAATAATGATGTTTGATTTATTGAGAAATAAGTTTAAAATATTTAGCATTTAATGATTTTGTAAAGATTTCTTATCTAGAAGTTTAATATTATAGCATTTTTATTTCAAATGTATCTTTCTGTAAATGTATATAAAAAGCAATACATTTTATATAAGATCAGTAAATCACTTTATGAACTCAAATATATTTGATGGGTTACATAAACATTTTTATAAGAACTAATTTGTTTAAGTATTTGGTGGTACGTATATTTTCTTCTCGTACTGTATAGTGCAAATATATTTTTATATGTCTTAAATATCCCTGTAACTTGTCCAGTGGATTAAAATGTTTCCTTTAAAAGTTCGATGTTGAATTTTTGTAACAATGTTTGAAGTTTCTGTTTGTACTGTCGGTAGAGTTTGTCAAAGAAAAACATTCCTGTTAGAAATTTTCTCGACGTGGTTAAAGTTTGTTTTTAAAATCAGATCAGAAAGGTGGTGGCAGTAAAAACAGCACTACCCTTACAAAATATCATCTTTGAGGTTACAATTATTTTCAAAATGTTTTTTTAAGAGTTTTGAAAGCTATGAAATATATAATAGTCGCCAATTATTTTTAAATATTTTATATTGGCGAACGTGTCGCTGAAACAATTGTACATTTTAAAAGAGCCTGCCTTACGCTTTCTTTCTTTTTTGATGAAGCCAACGCCTTTTAAGTTTATACAAAAACTTATAAACGACATAGATAGGCAACGTTTATGTTTCAATTAAAAATCTGAGCTGCATTTCTAATGTTTCTCAAAAAGCATTAATTTTTGAAAATGAAAGATCTTGTTTTTAAAGTAAATTATTAGATTCCATGAAAATACTGATTCTTTTTTATCAGTACTAACCATTTTTAGGAATTGTTCCACACTTTTAAAAATGTATTTGCACAGATAGGTGAAATAAGCTAATTTATGATTTAAAAATTTCTGTTTATTATTATTATTATTATTATTATTACTATGTGGCGCCTTGAAATACATTCTGTGTTAAATTATCTGATGAAAAATAATTTTTTTTTTAGTTTTAATGATTTTGCCTTGAGATATTATTGGAATCAGTGGTTGTATACATATATTTTAAGTTTTAATATAATGCATTGCTTTGCCATTCTATGTCAAAACTTGTTATTCAGTTTCATATCTGGGATAAAAGCATAGGATACTAAGAAAACTTAGCAAAATACAAGAGCATCAAGGGAATAGTTTTATCCAACGACAATGCAAATCGAGTCAGTTTTATCTTTATTCTTGGATGCTCTGCAATACTGATCAGCACACCTCTTTCTCTGAAACGATCCCACCATATTTACCACCTGGCATCAAACATAACTCTCCTGTCCGACCATTACAGAGAACTATTAATTTTTACGTAGCTTCTATTCCTCTGCTGTCGTATAGCATATTGAGATTCTTGCCTTTGATGCTGTTTAGAATATAAGGAAACTGATTTTGGAGGTATTCTAAACCACACAGTCCATTGCATCTTGTTAATTTCTTGTCCATTATTACTTTTTTATAATTGCATTTCTTTTTGTGGAAAATAAAGTTCCCCCTCCCTCATTCTTTGGGAAAGTATAATCAAAATGATTTAATATCAAAATGATACTTTTAATGTTTATTTTTTTTTAAAATTTGTAACTAATTTTAAAAAAATATTTTATCTTTTATTGTTATTTAGGATGTGTGTGTGTGTGTGAAACTTTCTTTGAAAAGGTTAATTTCATTTTTAAGGTAGAGGAAGGAGGAAAAGGATAGCTTAGAAATAAATATTCCATTTAAAATTATCTAATTATTCATTTACACTAGCTTTTAGAATTTCGACAATAAATATTCCATTTAGAAACATTACACATACGTGCATGAAGTTTGTATGCTTTAAGTTAAGTCTCGGGAGTTTTACAGCAGAGGGGGAAAAAAGTTGAGATCTGGGCTTAGAGCAAGACCGATGAAAGTTTAGGCAGTAGTTTTCTTTACCGAAGAAGAAAATAAACTTTCATTCGTCCACATTGATTCTTCTTTATTAAGAGAGAGAGAGAGAAGAGACCGCAGTTACAAATGCATGGTACAAATGTTATTCGCAGAGTAGAAATACTTAAAAATCCGTAAAGAATTGTGTCAAGGACTTTGTTGCATTTTAATATTAAAAAAAAAAAATGAACCGTCATATTTTTTCGAAGATCCCTTATGTAGTATTGAACTTTTTCATAGTCGTATAAATTCACCTGCAAAATTCTACAGTATATATATATATATATATATATATATATATATATATATGTATAATCAAAATTTCTCTACAAGAGAGAGATGAATTAACATGATTAATACTTAAAAGAATATCAATTGCTAGATAACAAGACAACAGAATTTAGAAGGAGATATGAAAAATTGAAATAACAGAGTAAAATATAAAAGAATGGATGCTTCAGTATTATCAACATTGCTGACTTAGGACAGCTTGTATACATAAAATTTTCTTTAAAAAAATCTTTCTGTATAAAAGTGGGGTTGAACATGTTTTTTGGCCAGCCAACCTTCCCCCTTTTTTCTGTTAATAATACCGAGCAAATACCAATTGGAAATAATGGATAGGAAATCTAAATCCATTATAAGGAAAAGGTAACTTACCCAAAAATTGCATACTGAAATGCAGAGCCCGCGCTAAATCTGAGTACAATAAACAAGTTATTGCCAGATTCTGGACCCAAATACAATTTCAAAACAAAGCAAAGGCTGAAAAATAGCACTTAGCAAAGTAGCAAAAGTATGAAAAGAATAGAAATAATAAAATAAGATATGTAAACATACTACCATTATCTTAGAGACTCTTAATATGGTTTAAAAGTTATAATAAATTCTAAAAAAGTAATTTTATCTAAAACTAGAAACTGTTCGTATTTAAAACTATCTAGGAAGAATAATAAATCTATAATATAAACCTTTTAAAACTATGGAAATTTAATCCTTACTATTTAGAATTTCATTATTTAAATATCTATTAATAAAATTAATTGGGTAGTTTTGAATTAAACAGCATTTAGTAAAATGTTTATAATTTTTTATTTTTTCTGATTTATTAGAAACTAGAAATTTATTGCGTAGTGTGTAATTAAGAACAATATT
Organism: Trichonephila clavata; assembly: GCA_019973975.1. NCBI lineage: Eukaryota > Metazoa > Arthropoda > Arachnida > Araneae > Nephilidae > Trichonephila > Trichonephila clavata. The sequence continues at coordinate 4,672 of BMAO01006377.1, read as the reverse complement.
TCTGAATATAGATACATGCACATTACTCTCCCAATGCGGTACTTTTATAATATTGAAATTAAAGTCTTCTCGTTTATCATAAATATTAGTAACTATTTTATAATCTTTTAATTTAATTTCTATATCAGAAAATTTGCTTCGTAACTGTTACTATTTGTCTGTATTAAATTAAGATATTGTGGATAAAAATTAATATTAGGTATAAAGTTGTCTTGCTTGCCAAAAATGATTATATCATCTATATAACGAAAAAAGTAAAATTCTAAGTTGTCTGTGAAACTATTTTCAAAATAATGTAATTATAAATTGGCAAGACAGTTGCTAGCTGGGCCACCTTGTGGTAGACCCTTAATCTGTTGATAATAATTACCATTATGATAAACATAATTCTCTTTTAGAACTAACCTAATAGAGAACCAATCTATCATATTTGACATTTTTAAACAAATTATCTTTATGTAATTTTACTAGTGTTTTATCATATCATCAATATTAATTGATTTAAAAAGATCTTCAAAATCTAAACTAAATACTGAAAATATCTTTTTATCTTTAATGTGTGCAATATATATGTATGTATATATATATATATATATTCACGTTGTCCCGTATATATATACCCCAATTATTTCATATACACTTTACAATTTAGCGTATAGCGTGCACTTTTTAGACAAAGAATTAAGTCGAAATGTACGGTTGCACGTTTTGCCCCTGGTATAGAAATGACATCTCTAAAAATAAATAAATAAAAAGCATTAGAATAAAATAAGTAGGCTTCTAAATAGATCAAAATACTGTTTATTTAAGAGAAATCACAGTCCTTATGAACATAAAGAGTTTTTGTTCTAGAAGAATAATTCCTTGGAATGATTCCTTGAAAAAAGGATTTCAGAACATAAGAGCATTGCTCACGTACAAATCAAGTGTCTTCGTAAAAAAGGAAGGTTCGCGTTATACGCCGGATTTTACGGTACGTAATGAATTCAGTGCATAAAGAGTTTCTAAGTCTCACGTCCACGTTATCCCAATTCACCGCTTAAGGCATTTCGCTTAAGAATAGTTGAGAGTTTAAGAGGCTTCTCAGTTTTGTTATGTAACATTAATTGTTTCAGCTTCAAGAACTCACTTGCATGTTCCCGCGTTGATTGGCAGAAGTGTTCAGCTGAATTCAACCCGCGTTCATAATTGAAAGAGACATACTAAGACTAATATTTAAAAGTATCACTGAATTTATTTTCTTATTGTTATGTATTTAATCGTCAAATGTATAGTATTTTTTTCAATTCAAATTACTTCAATTTTGATGTCTTCAGTAGATACAGGTTTCTAGATGTTCGTGTGTAACTCTCTTGTACTAATTTTGTAAATTTTCCTGCACTAAATTTCTGAATTTTAAAATACGAAATTATTGTTCATTCACGATTTTTAGAGCTTTTATAACATGCCGTAGCATAGAAAAATAGAGGAAATAAGCATATATTCTATTTTTTTCAAACACTAAACATCACCTGAATTAAGTTATTTCGTAAAAGTGAATAATTCTGAATCGAACGAGACGGAGGTCCTTTCTTCTCTCCGAGTCTGTTAGTTCATTTTCGATCAAATTTCATTCACGCTTACTTTCGTTTTAATAGCTTTTCTCTCTAAACTTTGATGGGAGAAAAAGAGTAGGAAAAAAAAAGTATTAAGCGGGACGGGGTAAGATGAAAGTAATGGATTTTCTTAAGCCCCATCTCCCCGCAGTGTGCTCTTTTAAAATCTTGAATTCTTCTCTGCCTAATGCGTATTTATAGGCATTACCCAACATCATTAGAGACGAACTTAGAATGCTGCATCTGTAAATGTCTCTTGTCATTTCTTTTGTAAGTGAATCTTTGTTTAAATGGAAGGATGCTTTCTTTTATAAGGAAATTATCTTTTTAGGTAAGCTTTTTTTTTTATTTCAATGCTTTTTAAATTGGATTTTTTTTTTTAAAGAAAAATATTCACTTAAGTTCTTGTTATTTGTTTTTGTTCCGCAGCATCTATTGGTTAAATTATTAAACAAGTGAGACCTTTGTTAGAAACATAAACATTTCTCTTTTAAAAAAAGAAAACTTTTCTTTTTTTTCTCTGCCATGGGAACAATTAGTGTTACGAAGCCTTTAAGGTGATTTTAAAATCCCTAGAGTTACTTATATTAGTTGGGGTTTTCTCTTTAGTGTTGAAGCTCATTTGCAGAAAGAGGTAGTAGTTTCTGAATTACCCTCCTACCCCTATGTGTATTAAACGTAATCGGGTTAAGTTCTTACGATATTTTTCAAAACAAGTCTCTAGTGCTGTATTTTTCGTAAAGTTATGAATTTAAAGTACAGTAAAAATCGTTTAACACGAAAATAATTGGACTAAAAGTTTTTTTTGTGTGTTAAAAGATAATGTATTAATTTTATAAAATAGAACATGTATTCAACAAAATTAAGTTTATTTGAGTAAATTTTATTTCCATAGATATGTATACATGCATGCATTTAATAAAAACCAATGAAGCAAAAACAAAACACTTATTGAATTTTTGGAAAATAATCTGATATTTTTCGTTGCATTGTCTTTTTTAGCCTCAAATTGTCACAAAATTGTTCGATGTCGTCTATTTCGTTATTCATTTCACCATTGGAACGTGTGTTTAAATAATTGCACATACTTTTCACGATGTTCCTCATTTCGAATGACGTGGGAAATATAGAGCTGGCTGTATTATTCGTTTCATTTTTTGCCATCGGAATCAATGGTATGAATGACATTTTTTGAGCTTTGAACAAACTCCAGTATATCTTTGTCTGCCATAAATTTGGGCTGAGCACACGTTATCATTATCTACTGCAGCGAATTCTTCTGCTGATACAGTAGTCCAATAATACATAAAAATAATTTGACCTCTCTTCCATTTCACATCCCGTTTAAATTTCCCAATACGTAATGCTTTTATAGTTCTAACAATGTCAGCCCCGCCATATTTGCCATACTTCCTGTAAATTTCATTTTTGTAAAGAATTCTCCACTCATTGTACTCTTGAATAGGTCCTAAGATTTTCCTTAATATTTTCTAGTCCGGAAGTATTTCTGTGAGTTTTCTGAATATGTAAATTTTTACGAGGCAAGGGGATTGGCCTTGCGCTCAACCCAATGTAGTCGCCTCATACGACACGCAAGAGTTCATGCGATTAGACGCCTCAATTAAAGGTTCATTCTTGATAGGAATCGACCTTAAAAACATTTCTTCCCGTTTTTGTACTACTCTTTGGACAAATTCAGACTTGTCACTTCTTTTCTTAGAGTGACAGTATCACTTGGAATATATATATATAATATATATATATATATATATGAAATACCCTTTGCCGAGTAGAAATTTTTCTGAGTATTACATATTATGTTGGTATTGTCGTGGCATTCTTGAGGAGACTTGGTACTTGTTACTTTTATTATTTCCTGTGTAGGACATTTCAAGCAGTGCACATAAAACCTAATATTTGAAACATAAAGCAAGCAGATGAAAGCAGGCAGCGACGATTACATGGCGAAGGTGAGCAGACAGAGAGAGAGAGCACAAAGAAATTTCACTTTATATACCAGCTGTGAAGGTCGCGGGACTCATTTCTAGCAGGAACCGTGATTGATTGGAAACGGGCGGGAACGAGTTTTCTGATGAAATGTTACTATTCGATTACGATCAAGATTAACTCGTTAGTCCTGAACCAAAGAATTAAAGTATTTTAAAAGGATACTATAGATGAAATTATTACATATATATATATAAATCGAATTCTTCAGATTGTAATATCTCCTCCATTGCTCAATAGTTCAGTGGTGATCTTTACCTATTTTAGGCCCCCCCCCTTTTGAATAGGTTGTTAATATGACACGTATCTTTGGTACACTGCTAAATATTCCTAATCCGTGATAGTTCTAACCTGAGAGTTCTTTCTGAAATGGATTGAAAACTGAATATGCCCAACATTGTTCATCAGAAGCGTTTGTTGATGAGTTTTAATAATTGCTACTCGTCTTATACATTTACGATCCGTAGTTAGTCATTCTTTCATTCCTTCATTTTCGCATTCCTTCTTTTAGGCACACATACATTTCGCTGGCTTTATAAGCCTTATGCATTTAATTATTTCAACAATATTTTTGAAAATTGCATTTAGAGGTGAAAGGAGAGTTAAAAACATATTTTTTTAAACGAAGGGGGTAATCTGATTTTGATTTCGACAGAAATATTTGCTATTCCACTTCAACTTCAGGAGATAATGAACTTCAGTTTTGCTCCTTATTTATTCAATTTATTAAATATTTACTGATTCGCTGTTTGTATTCTGTTACACACAATTTTAGTACCATTAATACAGTGGGGCTAAGTGAAATATTTTGTTATTCAAATTACTTAACAAATCTATTTAACTCTTCCATTTTAAGAAACCTTGATATTTACTTTAGTAGCGGGTATCTTGAGTTTCCAGCTGGCCCCTTTCTGGTAAATTTAATTCTCAAAATCTTAACTCTTATTCACTGGCGGTCGATATTGCTTAGTATTATTTTTAACTTTATATCGCACCTCTCATGCCTCTAGAATTCGACCTGTTTGCCAAGAACTGCTTCCCTTAAAAGGCTTTTATCGAGTTTTTGAATA
>BMAO01006376.1:0-23316 GCA_019973975.1 Trichonephila clavata | reverse complement strand
TATATACAAATGAAAATATTGGATCATGTTATATCTCAAACTTGTTTACGTTTTCATCACCATATTTGTTTTCACATTCAGGTAACTTCAACAAGCATCTATAATCTTTATCCTAGTAAAATAATTTTGTAATAAATAAAGAAACTGTTTCAATAGTATACTTAAGGTTATTGGTTTTTCCAAGTCTATGATTTTAATAAAAAAATACGGAAATTTAAGTAATTGTTAAGTAAATAAATAGGTACGAGATTAAAAAAAGTACTTAGCCTCTTTTTCTTTGTCTTTTCCGAAACACGTGAGTCAATATCTATTCCCCATCACCTAGTAACCTCCTTCGTGTATTTTTTATTCTCCGCCACAATAGGAGAGATGGTTTCTTATCACTTATTATCGGATAAAATATTATGAAATAGTAATTTGCGATCTTAAGATTTTAAACATGTAGTGTTATTAAAATTGGGAAAAAGTGTTCGAATATTAAAAATATAATTGTAAATAGAAATTAATAAAGATACATATCAATTGAAAAAGTCAAAGTTTTGTTAATAATTTTACACGGAATTTAAAGAGATTTATGAACAAATGCAATACATATATCAATAAATAAACGTATTATAATATTATCTAGCTGCAGCCCACATTACCGCTCTTGTGAGTGTATAACATTTTGCCCCATGAAATTCCGCTCTCGGTATGTGTTCTGATTCTACATTAATGACATCAAAGCTCCCTTTTTCGAAATATCTTCCACTTCTCTGCTCCCCCCCCGTCAGACAGTTTGTTCCCCTTCGTTTTGCACGGTGTTGCACGGCTTTTCCGAGTGTATAATTTGCATCATCCTCATGGAAATTTCCCCTTTCCCCTCTCACTTTTGTAACATAGTATAACAGTTGTGAAATATTATTAACATACTGAATAATTATTAATTCTACTTATTATTATCGCTATTTTAAAAAATATAATGCATATTTATTTGTTAACAATTGATTATGACTTTTTTAATTGAGTTATAATAATCAATTTGGGTAACAAACTTGACTTATTTCATTAACTTTGGAGCATTTTCTGATGCATAAAAATAATTAAAATAATAAAAACTATAATTATTATAATTAAAATTCCGAAATAGATATATTATTCATTGCATCTAGCAATAATTTCTTTCACACTTTTTTCATTCTTCAGCGCAATCACAAAACATGTTCTTGGTAACTATATATATGAAAAAATTAATAAAATATAATATTACCATTATCGTTTTGGGGGAGGGATTATTGTTTGGAAAAAGTGTCAGATATGTAATTCTTTTTCTGTTTTCAAAATGTACAAGTAAAATAATATGTTTCTTTTCAAAAAGTTCTATTCTATGTTGCAGAAATATTTCTTATCCTTTTCTATGTAACAAAAAATTATGAACCCAAAACTGAAATCATTTGCACTTCTAATATTTAAAAATTAAAGAACCTACTATATATTTATAAATATTATTGATATTGCAATTTAATTTTACGTTATGCATTGAGTGATCAAACTTAATTAAATTCTTTTATACTTGGAAACTTAAAAATATTTTGAAACATTTTTGAAGTAATTAATTTACGAGAATAAGATTGTTCTAATGGATAAACTTTTTTTTTATTATTTGATTGATATTTAAGATGTATAATAGTCTTTTTATTTTAAAACATAATTTTCTAAGTATTTTTTTATCATTTTTAGAAATATTTTCCAGTATATTGATGACAAAAAAAAAAAATTCTTTCATTACTAAAAAAGTTATCCTAAAAGATGGGGAAAAAATAAAAGAAATCGAGATAAAATTACAATTAGAAAAAATCTTGCATTTATATTTACATATGTTAGTTAAATAGTGACAAAGAATTACATAATTTAATACAAACGAATAATATTGCTATTAAATTACAGAATTTAGTTTGGAAATTTTACTAAAACAGACGATATTATCTTTTCATATTAACTTTGGAAATCTGGTTCCAATAAAGAATTGTCTAATGTCCAAAATTAACTTTTGTTATTAATATCTATTGAGAGCTAAGAGCTTTCAATAGATAATAACAGATTGTCAGCTTTTTATCTATTGAAAGTGTAAACTCAAAGAAATCCTTTATCTCACCTTATTTTATTATAATCCAATTTAAATTAAAACTTTTTCACTTATTGTTTTACATAACTAATTGTTGTCAGATCTATACAATTCTTGTAACTTTTCTTTTTTAGTTCAATTGTGACTTTCATACCTTATTAAGCAATTAATTTTTCGTTTTCTTTCTTCTTTCTACTTTTTTTTGTTAAGTTTGTAACAAATGTTACTTCAAGGTTGTTTCGGCTGTTAGGTGATCTCGTAACTTTATTACAACATGGAATTTTATCCATAATTAGTTTCACCAATATTTTCAATTGCATCTTGCATTACAACGATCACCTTTTTACATTTGGAGGAAGTTCGTATGGATAAAATAGCTGATGTATGTAACACCCAGCTTTTAAATTTAAAACATTTTTATTACTACGTTACTAATTATATATATATATATAATTTGCCTTCTTTTTCTTTTTTTATTTAATTGTGCAGCTACAGCAAAATAATCAAGTTTTTATTTGACATAATTATTTCATGATTATATAATGGTATGGCAAATGAAATTTTACTTTTAAGCATGTAAATAAGATTTATTACACCATACAATAATTTTTGATAAAATATATTTTTCATGGTAGATATGAGATTTATTGTTATCTGAAATATATAGTTTGAACTCTCAGTGTCAACAAAAATTATGTTATGAAAAACATTAAATGCATAAAAGAAAAAGTGACACGCCAAGACGGAGTTCACTTTTTCTTTTATTTGAAGCTACATTTGGGCTATCAGCGACGGACCTCGTCATTTCTTAAGTTCTGTCAAGTAACGAGGATGACGCCTTAACTGACATCCCCCTTCTTCAAACATCCATACCATGCTCCGTAGAACTTGAGCCCCGAGATGAGCCTGACTCTTCTCCCCGTAGTCTATTAACTCCAAGAAAGATAAAAAAAAAAGACGTGGCCTTCCTTGCATACTTCACACTTTTGCCTACTTGAGAGGAGGAGAAGCTTCACTTCCTCTTCCTACGTATCGCTTTGTACTCTGGATAGTATAGATAGACCAGAGATTCTCTCTTTATATTACCTGAAGACCAAACATTTTCGTCTGGATCCAAAGATTCATCATCTCTCTCTCTAGATACACCGTGCCGTGTTTCCAAGCTACAAATTGAAAGACAGAGAAAAAAAACCTGCATTATGTGTGTATATAAGTTTTTTTAAAAAGTTAATCACGAGGTGGTAAAATGCAAAAAAAAACGACTACTGCTTTGATTGACACGAAATGCGACTGGAATGTAGCAAATTTGTTTATGCATAAAATAAAGCAAATAATTACAGACAAAGATGAAAATAATATAGAATTTTCATATGTTATGTCATATTGACATCAAGAAAAAATGTTTAAATTCAAAACAAAAGGCCTTGTCATTAATAAGATATGTGCCCATACCTCATGTTTACATAAAGCTTACTTAGCATATGATTATACTTTTCATGAGGTGATCCATCACTCTTCAGAGTCTAGTAATCGCCCTTTTTCCTGTAGAGATGTTCACCAATCTGTGAAAGTGATTCGGGGTGGGAAACGTAATGTTGCAGCACATCCGAGGGCATCCTAATAATTTTCAATGAGATTAAGATTGGATGGGTACTCTGAACAATTCATATGCAAAATTTTCCTTACTATCCAGGAGGTTGTCAACGATGTCCAGTTCTATGGAAACGCTCATTATCATCCATTAAAATGAAAGCATGACTAAAACTGTTGTAATGTACAATCTTATGATAAGTTCCAGGACTTTAGCTTGATACCAGACAGCCGTCGCAGAGCGTCATTTGTAGATGTGTAGGTCGATTCAATGTACCAACAAAATTCCCTAGCTTTACCATGATGTTTCCACCTCGGAATGTTGTGATGTCAATGTTCTGGGGTCAAATGCGTGTGCCTTGTTCTCTTTCCAGACAGTTACACACTTGTCATCTGGATCAGGAGAAAATTGCAACTCATTCGTGAACATAACGTAGATCCAGACAGTTCCAATTCAATTCACTTACTGCTGACACAACTTTAATCGTGTCCCTTTGGATTGAAAAATAAGAAAAACGTAAGCCCGTAGTACCTGGGCGTACAATCCTTTCATATCATTCGTTGCACAGTAGTGTCAGATTTATTTTACCAATCGACGCTGCAATATAGATACTACAAATGTGGAGATATTTCTAGGATTCCACTTGACTACTACAGCAATATATCGAACTTCCCAGGGTGTCGTAACTCTTGGATGATTTAAGACGGGTCTTCGTACAATTGTTTGTCATGTTTGGAATGACGAACGCATAAGAAAAGAGCAGCATCTGTGGTTGATTGTCCTGCATCAAGGCTTCCCACAAAACGCCAGTATTTACTCTATCTACCATTTATCTTTCTTGAAAACTAATGAGTATGAAAGTTCTAAGCACATTTTTTATCAGCACATACATGCAACTCCTTTAAATTTCGCAATGATGGCTTTTTATATGACTACCTTTTTTGTATTCTCTTCACGAAACACCGTGACTGGCTGTTATGTAACATATTTTCATCTAATTCTGCAGCTAATTGCAGCCTCTCCAATTCTGATTGACTTCTGGAAATGAACATTATTCCCCATGTGCTTAACTTCTGAGAGTGTATATATGTTGGAGCGTTCGATATTTGCAAATCGAAGAAATATTAAATAGTGCTGATACCTAATATAGAGAAGTTGTTTATATTAATGTGATATGAATGACAATTTTTTTTCAATTAACTTTCAATTTATTGTTCAGAATAACAGCTATTAGTTACAAAATAATTCTTCCATTGTGTAAATCTGGATTAGCAATGTAAGGTTATTATAATTTTATAAAATGTTGACAATATATTTTTATTGGTACAAAAAGTTTACAAATTTTCCACATGGTTTGTTTGTCTCTTATTTATCAACATTTTATTTTAATCAAACTTATTTACTTTGTTAAGTCGTGTGATGTTTGTTCTAACCACGTTGTGTTTGTATTGTGTGTTCGTTTTGTAAATTAAGCAATAAAGTTTAAATTATAATCAGAAGTCGAAGTTAAATTCAAGCTATAATGCACTGCAGCAGAAACAGAATATAACAAAATATAATAAACTTCTTTATTTAATAAATCATGTTTAAAATTTATTAGAATTGCTAAATACCTTTGTTGAAACTCTCATCATTTTGTGACATAAGCATGCAGTTGAAAGAACAAGTAACATTGAGTTAATATTGTGAAAACATCCAGTTTTTATTTAATTGTGCTCAAATCATGACAGTATATGTGATGAAAAAGTGGACCATAAAAGAAAAAAAATATGTAAATATGGAAAGTTATACTTCCTTTTAATTGTTCTGCTGTCTCTGTAAATTTCAAGTTACAATTGGTACATTTTCCGCTTCATGAGTTGTAATCTGGATGGTTTCTTTTCTCCTTAATAAGGATTTATTACGGGTTATTGTTGAAAACTCGAAGTGCTTCCATGTTTTGTTTTTATGTAGCTGCCTCGATTACGTTTTCTCAAATATCGATGTCGCAAAAGAACTGGACGCCATGCGGTCTACTCTACACGTGAAAGAAACTGGTTCGAATACAAAACCAGATAAAAAAGAACAACTTTTAAGCTGATTATGTCAGTTACAGGATAAATGAGTCAAGTTTTATTTCTTGAAAGAAACGTGTTTGAAGTGTTAATCCGTGAGTTCGAGATGATGGGATGCGGTAAAGATGTTAGCAAAGCTTATGAAGAAAGTATAATTTTGCGAGATTCGAATGGTTGCCACTCTTTTTCAATAAATATACAAATAAAAACTAGCACATATTATATTTATTGCAAAAATATTGTTTATAAAACCATTTAATTGATGTTTTAGTACTGACTATCTGTGGGAAGAAAGTTTTTGATTTTTCTTCTTTCATTCTTTTTGTTCTCAGTTCCAATGACAATGAGGTTGAAGTCTATTTGATTATTTTTTTGTGTTTGGTTCACTGGCGTTCTTTTTAAGTTTAATAATTTCAACAGCCCTTTTTCTCTTTTCCCACTTCTAATAATTCGAATTTGACCTTTTGTATGACTTGTTTGGAAATAACTTTTTTTTACACTCGTAAATCGATTACTTTTGTTAAATAATACAAATTGTCGTTGAGAATTCTTCCTATAAGAATAACAATCACGCAGACAACAATGGTTACTTTCATTGCCTTTTTCCTACTTCTGAAAATTTCCTTTCAATATTCTGAATGTGACAAAATGTTTTAGAACATTGCTTTCGAATTCGAAAAACTTGAATGAACGATGAATATGTCTAAAAATTATTGTAAAGAGTGAAAAGTGTTAAAATATGTTTTCTAAATAGATTTCAAAAAATTACTTGACAAGATTGATTCATCATTAAATAATTTTTATGCCTAAAATTTTCTCTGAATTTTTTTAAAAAAATATATTATTGTCTTTCATATAGCATGATAATTTTTAAAAAGAAAGAATCGGAAACATAGTACAAATAGGATATGATAATAATTTATTAAATTCTTCTATAAAAATAGTAAAGATAATAATTTTTTTACATTTTGTTTTAAGTAAATTAATATTTAAATCAAAGAGATGTTTAGTACTTTTATTCATGTCTAAAATATTAATATCTTTTTCTCAGTTTTTAGCTTTTCGTTATGAGTATGATTTCAAATCCCTTTCAAGGAGCAAGAATATGATTTGAAATAATAATTACTGATTAAAATATTTAATGATAAATGCTTGGTAGACTGTGAGGAATTAAATAATTTCCAGGATATGTATAAATAAATAATATTCATATAAGTATATGTCTGCTCTTATATTTAAGTCTATTTTTAACACGAATTCATTTCCATAAAGTATTATCTTAGTTCGATATTTCATTGACATCACATCAACTAGAAGTGAATTTCGCTTAAATGCTATTTAAGTAAAAACCATTCTTTTATAAAATGCCTTAAGAGTTAATAAATATTCACTACAAATGTTAATTAGTACATATTTTTTTCCCATAGAAATATATTAAAATAATACTCTTTTAGAAGTTTTGATTTCTCCGAAAGGCAAAAAATCGTTTTAAATCGTCAAATATTTTTTAAAAAATTTTGATAAGAAGAAAGAATTTTGAGGAATTTTATGCTTCTCAAATACTATATTTATAATGGGGATAATTATTAATAAATTATAACTAGGTTTCTAAAAAAACTCATCTTTTTTTAATCTTGTAAGTACTGATTCATTTATTCGAAAAAATCCATAAAAAATGTCATTTTATTTATTATTTTAGTTTATTATTTATTAGATATTTTCCATGAAAAACGAATGAAAGGCAGACGATATACTTGTGAATGCATATTTTTGTTTGTTATAAAACGCTGAAGAATTTTAAAAAAAACAAAACAATTTCTTTTTAAAATATCTGTATTTGTTTTTCCCCCTGAGAATGATAATATGGAATTTAGTTTATTAAAATCTCGAATTTTTTTAAGCGCTAACGATTTTGTTAGAACTCTAGAATCGAAACATCTTTAATCCGTTCTCACTTAAAATCGTTCGAAGTTTTTTTTTAATTCCGAACATGACATTAATGCATCCAATCAACAACACCTGTAATTCTGGAAGGTTTACTTTCGTGTACCTTATCACGTAAGTACGGTGACAGGTGACACAGGTTCGAGATTTGCTCGAAGGTAAAAGATGTTTGACGGAATGGTTGTTGGCGCAATAGACATCGTTTGATGGTTTCGGAGCTTTCTTTTATTTGCACACCCTAAAGCAGAGTAATCAGTTGAAGGCGTTCCATTTGACCAACTAACCAGTTTCTGAAAATTGGAATTAACGACGGTGTGGATTAATGATTAGTTACGAAATTGTTTAATCTTGGTAACCTGTCATTAGATGGGGAAGATAACTAATAAGAACTTAAATCAGTTATGTTTCAATCAAATTTTGTGATCCCCCCCCCCTTTATATTGACAGGATCGGCTTGAATTATAATGTGAAACAGATTAATGACTTTATTTAGAATATAATAAGAATCATAAAGAAGAAAATGTTGATAAATTATAGTTGTTGTATCCTTGTAAGCATTATAAATCATTTTTGAAAAGTAAAAGGATGTTTTTTTATGTAAATAACACTTTTTATATAATTGTCAACATATTGATTGAAGGTTAAAGTGTTTTTAATAAAAGAAAAGGAGAAAAAAAAATGTTTTAAAATTTATTTTTATTTTAAAATTTTTGTTGGCAATGATTAAATTGATAGTATTTTCGTTATTGTGACTCTGGTACCGTATACTCAGTTTCGTATTCACATTTAATATTACACAATTTCAATGAAAAAATATATATATATTTAAGACCAAGGTGATTGAGAACGATCGGAGCCGTGATTTTGAAAAAACCTATAAGTGAATAATTTTCTGACATTTAGTATCAGTTGAATTAGAATATACATCTAAAATTGATTTAAGGATATTATTACAAGAAAAAATTATTTAATTGCAGTGTTTTGGCTAAAAATTAAGAAAGAATGACATATTTTCAAAACAGTCTTCTTTTATGAAAAATGCTTCTATAATAATAATATTTTGCCCATATACAGGGTGTCCAGCCTTAATCTGACCCAATAGCTAATTCCCGAACCGTTTGGTTTAGATATGCACTTCCAATTTGATAAATGTTTTTAAAAAGTTAAAAATTGTTTTTAAGTGCTTTTCGAACCAAAAAACCCATTTACAAAAAAATTACAAAAATTAAATTTTTATACGGTCCCCAGGTCCTATCACTTATATTTAGGAAAAGATGCAGTGCACAAAAACAAAGTAAACACAAAAAGTTTCATTTTATTACGATAAAAACTGACCGAGTTATGCCTGCATAAATTTGAAGCATCTGAGTTGCTCAGAAAAGGGGGTCGTATAAAAATTGAGTTTATAGAACAGTAAATTATCTACAGAAAGAGCAAAAGAAAAACATGATAGTAATATTAAAACATCGTAGTAAACATCATAGATTGACAATTTGTATTGCTGTATGGCAAACAATAAAAATTAAATTAAAGAAATACAACTTGTACCGAAAAGATTAAAACAGCTTGTTTTAACAAATAACTGCAAAATAATGCAGGATTTGCCGTTCAAGTTATAGCATAATGTGGAATGATGTGCAATCATGAATCAGGGGCTTTATTATATCAGAATGACCAAGTTAACTTAAATAATGGTGAAGGCATGAGGTGTGGCACGGAGACAAGGGAATACGTCTATGACAACTCCCAGTTTTATACAAGCGTTGAACAGCACGGGCAATTGTACAATAAGATGGATGTCTTCGTGTGGGAAATTTAATGGCATAAAGTCTTGCCGCCTCTCTCTTATTTCGATTACACTGCCCATAAACAGTACCATTTCGCAGTATTCTTCATTTGTATACATCTCGTTCTCCCGTACTAGAATTCGTAATATTAGAATACGACAGTATGCAATTGCAAGCGACTACACAACAGATTTTTAACGTTCGTCATGATCAGCAAAAACGCAGCAAATCAGACTGCATATAAGTCTATTTTTTTGGAACTGCTTTTGAAATGTTTTCTTCGTCCAAAATATCTTATTTTTTCTATGTTTTACACGTACACAGAATAAATTTCGTTTCTTAAGTACTCAATTTACGTATGCTTTTAAATTTAAAAACGATTTACATAAAAGTAACGTGAAAGAGCGAAAGTTTCCTGGCAGAGCTCCGACTAATTTCACTTTCGAGACGGCCCCTTACTAGATTCTTGAAAATAGCCGAGAAAATTGTTAATATATATGATTTTCAAAGTTCCATAACTCGGCCAGTTTTTATCGTAATAAAATGAAACTTTTTGTGTTTACTTTGTTTTTGTGTGTGTGTGTGTGTACTGCATATTTTCCTAAATATAAGTGATAGGGCCTGGGGACCGTATAAAAAATTAATTTTTGTAATTTTTTTCTAAATGGGTTTTTTGGTTCGAAAAGCATGTAAAAATCTTCTTTACCTGTTTTAAAACATTTTTCAAATTGGAAGTGCATATCTAAACCGAACGGTTCGGGAATTAGCTATTGGGTCACACTAAGGCTGGACACCCTGTATACAGCTAAGATTTCTATGCAAAGAATAAACTAGGATTTTTGAAAAATTCACATTATTTTCAAAGTTACAATCAATTAAAATAATAATAACCCGTGTCTTTTGTTAATATTTTTCTACTCTCTCTCTCAGATAATTTAAAATATGTATAAATCCACTTCTAAATTATATATCTTTCAAAAATCATAGCTCAGCCCCTGTATAGAAGTTCTAGCAATATTTTGGCAAAATATTATTATAGAAGAATTTTTTTTATATAGGGAGAACGTAACAAAAAATTGCATTTAAATAATTTTTTCTTCAAATAATATTCTTAAAACAATGATAGACGTGCATTCTAATTCAACTGACTCTAAATATATATAAAAAAAGCTTATAAAAGCTTTTTCAAAATCCCAGTTCCAAGCGTTGTTAGTCACCTTAAAATATTTTTTAAAAAAAATTATATTTTATAAAACTTAAATTTTGAAAAAAAAATTTTATTACAACTATTTATTTTTTATGATTTTTAAGTTCAAATATATATCGTATTAAATTTCATTTTGTTTATTATCGTTTATTTTTATTTCATTATCGTTTAAATTCATTTTTGAAAATGACTTTAAAATATATGCTCTTTAATTTTTTTATACATGTATTTAATTTCTGAAGGAAGTTCAGAGCACTAATTGCACACTATTGAATCAAATAAGTCCCCCATTCGGTATAGTGGTTAGCGACACTAATTGCTGCGCTGCAGGACCTGGGTTCGAATCCCGGAGGAGGCATGGATGCTCGTAAATGTATAGTTCCCTTTTGCGGCATGGGGGTACTCTAATAGCCGTCGAGCCGCAAGTCCTCTCGTGAGGTTGGTGGAAGGGGAAGAAAGATGGGAGGCTTCTGACCACCCCCAGGGTGTTTTCCCTCAAAATTGGGTGAAACCGATCAAAATCGGCAGAAGAAACAGCAACAAATCAAATAAGGAAATTTTTAATAAAATACTTTAAATTTGTGCATTTTTAAGAGATTATATGCTATATATATATTATGGGGAAAAAAAATGAAAGTTTCTGTGATTTAAAGACATTCAAAAAAGTAAGCAAAGAAAAATCATTTAAAAAAAAAATATAAGTAAAAAAATTAGTACATTAAAGATTAATCAAAAACATAATTATATTTTACGTTTTTATAAACTCAAGATCATTAGTTTATCATTGCACACTTGATGTTTACCTTTAAATTTTTATATTCGGGGCTCATTAGTTATAAATAGTTTCTTTCCTTTTTGTCAGAAAATCACTTTAAATTATTGTTAAAGTCACGTGAAAAGCATTTTGTTTGCTCGTAATATTCCTACTTATTACACTATTCAATTAACTACTAATATTGAAGAAATGGGCAGTACATTCGATTTAACTATATTAGAAACGCCTATCACTTATGTTTAGCGTTTAGATTTCATAAATTTCATGTTGATTTTAATTTAAAGCATTTTAAATACGTGTTAAAAAAAATTCCGAAAACACCGATTTTCTTTTGAGGAAAACTAAAAACGTTTCCGTTGTTAAGATAACATTTTATTTGCAAGGAGCAAACACAGAAGAGATTTTCTTGTCTACTAGAAATTAAAAACTTTCTCCGAACAATGCTCAGAGGAAGAAAGAAAAAAAAATCTCCCCCTCTCTGCACAATCAAGAGGGAAAAATCACTGTGGTATTCCCTGCACATCGGAAAAGTTGTACACCCGATTGGGTGAGAGTTGTGCCCTCCGCGTCCAATAAACACACGGAAAAGAAACCGTGGCCTCTGTTTAAGTTTTCCGTTCTTTCACGCTTTCATTTTAAACCACACCAAGTAATAGAACTAAGGGAGAGACAGATTACGATTGTATTTTACTTTTCAACTGAAGTTCTGAATGAAGATGGATCTATGCAATTGTTGACATTTTGGATTATTTGACCTAGATGGAACGGTAAGTTTATTTGATAACTATTATGCGAATGAACTGAGCAGGGGGGAAATATATGCATGACTTTTTTTTCCAAATTTTTTCTTTAAATATTAAAATGCGTTTGGAGACGAGAGGAAATTGATTCAGCACACAGTTATGGGTATTATAATTTGTATCCAATTTGACTTTGCTATTGAATGTGTCTATTTTGAAAATGTAGCGATTTGATTTAAATAATATGTATTAATATTGTTTTTATGTGGATGTTTTTAACATTCAAATGGAATGCTAGATTTTTAATTGATTATAGCAAAAATATTTTATATACATAAAATTGTATTGAAGTATTTATAACTTATGCGCTTAGAATTTTTTTTTTATTTGTATGTTCACGAAATACTTCTCTAAAATATTTTTATTGATTTTTCTATTCTGAAGCTTGTGTTAAAAATGATCATTTTTTGTGATGAGTTTAAAAAACTTTAATAATTAAAAAAAATTTAAGGGTTTTTTGTTGTTGTTCTTTGCATGGGAAATTACATGCATGAATTTTGTCCAGTGAAGAAAAATGTACTTGTCTTGATACCCTTAAATTATCTTGAAACTTTTTTGTTAAGATTCTTTTCCAAATAGAAAACTCGAAATTCAACATTATCGGTAAATGTGAAAGAGAATTGGAGGAGAGCAACCCTTAACCTTTAAATAACTGTATGTTATTAGAATTTGTTACTTCAAAAAAAATTTTTAATGTGTTACCGAAAATAAAATAATAAATTGTAGGTTATATAGGTGGAGAGAGAAATGGTGCTACTTTTTTTGAAAAATAAAGTTATAATATCTCGAACATTTTCTTTTGATTTAGTATCCAGTATTTGCCCAAATAATACTAATGGATTCTCAGCAGGTTATTACTTTGAAACCTATTGTTCTCATAATTAGAAGAAAAAGTAATTTGCAATCATTAGATAAATAATTTTTGTATTATTTAAAAAGTGTTAAAAATTTTTATATTCGTTCCTTTCTTAAAATTTCGTATTTATAACTAGCAAAGCATCAGATAGTAAAATTTCTGAACTATTAAGTCATTCTCCCTTTGAGGAATGTTTATTTTTGTAACTAAAATAATTTAAAACGGAATTTCCTAATAAATTTTTTAAAAAATGTTAAAAGATGGCGAAATGTTGAATGAATATATAATTTATTATTACTCTGAAAATTTATATTATTTTTTAAAAATTATTTATTCATTAATATTGAAGATTAAAACGATATTTTTTTCGTTGTGGAATAATTTTATTAAGAATTTAATAAACTAGTGCATGCATAGTTTTTTTGCATTCTCTCTCATCCCTGTAATTCGATTATTTTGTGCATTCATGAAAAAGTACCTGAATATATATATTTTTTAAAATTCTTTGCATTTGCGATGTGACATCACATGATTAAAAATTGCATGTATTTTTCAGTCATGAGATCATTCATTACATGTAACTAATTAGATAATCAATATTTTCATTATGTACAGCAAAACAGTTAGTATTTTGAATTTGAATATAATTATATTGGTTAAACTATGAGTTAATTTTAATGATTCTTAACTGTATTTTGAATTTTAAAATTAATTATTGAAAGTCAATGATTAGTTAATTTTGAATTAAATTAATTTTATCAAGATTTTAAATGTATGCATTGACATATTATTTAGGATACAAAATAAGTTTTCAGTGAAGCACAAAATTATTTTACAGATTTTATAGATTGAAAGAGTAGAATAGAAAATTATATTTAAATCATCATTTCAATCAGCTACAGAAAATATTTGTATTTAAAAGTTTTTTCAAAAAAAAAAAAAAAAAAAAAATAGAGGAAAAAATAGAATTTTTTTTTTTAAGTAGAAAAAAATTTATAAAAAGAATCTGAATATTTTATGTACTTTTTCATATTTTGGGCTGTCATTAATCTAGGACATTTTGTATGTAATTTAATTCGTGAACATTTCCGATTCATCTAAAGTGTAAAATTTTTTTATCATATAAATTTTAAAAAATGATGTGGGAAATTTAAAAATTTCATGATAAAATAATTTATTAACGTACATAATGCTTTTGTTTTGTATTAGCATCGTACTTGAGCATTATAATATGAGTTTAGAAACGATTGGAGAAAAGAAAACAATTAAACACCATGATTGTCTTTTAAGTTTTAATTCTCCGCTATACTAATTGACTACATCACTTCGTGATTGTAAATATTAAGAAATTAATAGTCACAATTTTTTTTGTTATTTATCATATTTTGTGCTGCGTAATTTACCATTGATAGTATTACGTAAAAGTTCTTGAAAGATTTCAATTGATCTCATAACTTTCTGGAGAATTAAGCAATAATATCTAAGAAATTTATTTTTCATAGATTTAATACACGTGTAAGGTTTCTTTTCCGAAAAATATTTAGAAATCATTATGAAACAAAAAATTATTTTTAACTTCAACTCAATTTTATTCTTAAAGTTTAATTCTCACATTTTTACTTAAAATTATTTTTCTCTTAACATTCAGCAAGTTTCAATAGCATCACTCACTCAAACTTCAAAGATTGGAGCTTAAAACCCGAAAAGATTAGGTATTATTTTCTGTCTGTCTCCAACGAGATTTTTAACTTAATTAAGTAATACTTTCTTCTATTAGTTACAATATTATTGGGAACAATTCTATAAATATTAGTAATTTTTCCAAAATTGGGATTGTAATTTTTAAGTTTTAGGTGAATGTTGCACATTCGTAAACATTTTCGATTGAACTTTTTTTTTATTGTGTTTTAAAATTTAAAATTATTACATATGCTCATGATTTTGACAAGCGTGAAAACAATTTCTTCTCATGCCTCTGATAATCGATAATTTGGTTGAAAATCTTTTGATGAATCATTGATCTGAAATTAAAAACAATATCTGACAGAATATGAATAGTTATTTTGAAACAAAATATGATTTAGAGGGAAGGTAAAAATATAAAGGGAAGCAGGAGTAAAATGAAAAAGGGAAAAAAAAGATTTTCAAGGTCAACAGATGTGTCGTATCTGTTTGACTAGTATTTTTCCTATGATAGACTGCATCAGTGAGTAAACACATTCTCATACGCATCAAACAATATTTTAGCACAGGTGGGAAATATAGTACACACACGCTACTAGAGCAATAGCACCTAAGTAGAGAACTAAATTTCTGTACATTTAAAAAAAACAGCTGTATCTGTGTCCATCTAAATGTCGCAGCATTTGTGCTGCTTTTATGACGTCAATTATTTTTTTATCTGTTTTCATTTATATTTCAAAGGGTGTTAAAAAGCAATACTCCAAATTAATACAATTCTTTTTTTTTTTTTTTTTTTTGTAAGAAGTGTGCTTGCTTTTGTAAGTTTTGGTTAATTTTGATGTTTTAACAAGATGTTGTTTCGTATTATAAGATAATTAATAATAATCATAATTTTTTTTCCAAATTGAAGAGAGCATAAAACGAAGGTTTTGACATTTTTAATTGAATTAAAACAAAAACTTATTTCATTCATAATGAGATATTTTATACTCTTCTCAAATAACAGATCTTTTTTTTCTATTCCTACTCTCTTTATATATATATTAGGATTCTTGGGATTTATTAGTCTTCTTTTGAATTATTTACTGCTATATATATATATATATATATATAATCTTGTTCAAATTTTCAATCGTTAATAAAATACTTTCTATTCATCCAATCACAAGTTCAAATAAATTTTTTAAAACATGTAGTGGATGGCACTTGATATTAATGCAGTTTTTCAAATATTAATTCATTAATTACCGCTTAATTAATTGATTAAATTGATTAATTAATTTCCGGTTTTCGACGCCAACTTAGATTTTATTGTTGTAATAATGTAAGTGTTAAAGACAAGGACAAAAGTTGGCGTTGAAAACCGGTTTTTAAGCCAAACTAGCCCTACCGGGTGTGCATTGTTACAACAATGCAGACAAATCATGCTCATTTTTCAATTCCTACTATTAGTTCACTCATCCCAATAAAAATATTTTTTTTTATATATATCTTGTTAAAATTTTCAATCTTTAATAAAATACTTTCTATTCATCCATTCAAAGTAGGAATTGACTAATTTTTTTTTATATTACTTGTTTAAGAATGACTAATTAATTAAATTATAAACGTATTTAAATTTCCGTAGTGGTTATAGATATGGACAATTATAGTGTGTGAAATGATTTTGAACAAAACGTCGAGTAATCATCAAGATCAGCTGTAGTCAACCTTAAGAACTTCGTGGATCCCCTAATGTATAATTTAATATTTGGTGGTCCACTACTAAGAAGAAAAAAAAAAGTTAAATATACTTATGTGTAACAATAAACAGAAAACTTTTATTTTATAAAGAAGAAATTCACCCATTCAAGGTAAAAAAGTTGTAATTATATTTTTAAAAAATGAAAATTTTTAAGTATTTCACGTTTTTAGTGTGATAATGTTTTAGTTTTTCACGTTTGGAACTGAAGTGAACCTTTTGATTATTTTTAAGTGATAAAAAGAAAGGCACTGGGAATATCAGATTTTTGTAATTACCTACTTGAAATTCTAGTTTTTTCATATATGTTGTGGGGGGGGGGGGGGGAGAATTACAAAAAATTAAGAAAATTATAATTTGAATTAATTTAAATTATTCAAAAATGTTTGAAATGTTAAATGTATTGAAATTCCAATGTATATGAGTAGATGTGAATTGTTAGAACATCTTCAAGGAATACAAATTTTTCATAGAGGAATTTTTTTATTTCAGTTTATATAAGTATTTTTGTTTAAATATATTTTTATTTTTTGAATGGAATTAATATTTCAAAGGCGTAACTGGATGTCTGTTTTAATGTTATGAATATATTCTAAGTTGAATGCATTTTATATCAATTCAAATTTTTAAAATTTTGAAATTAAATACAATAAGTAAATTGATGAAATAAATTCATTTCTCTCACTTTGAGTATTAAATTATAATCCTTTAGTTAAGTAATTTATTTTGTAAAAACAATTTATTAGGCTTATTTAACATAATAAGAACTTTTTACATTTTCTTTTTCGGTATGTATAGAAGAGTATAAAAAAGTATACTGAAATGGTCTTCTTATGCTGAATATTGCGTTTTGGATTAACTTACAATTGCTTCTGCAATCTGAAAGCTTTTACTCAGTTTTAATCTAAATTTTAATACATGATTTATTCAATTATATTTTGTATTCTCAAGGCGACTATTTTTTCGATTATTTGAGATGATTTTGAGGGTTATGTATGAATAAATATTAGCCGAAATAATCATTTGAAAATTTTGTGAAAATATGTTTTATTCTACAAATATTTAATAGAAGCTTTGACTTTCAGCAAAGCTTTTAGCTTTTTTTTGTGTGTATAAAAAGCTGTTGCAGCTGTTCACAAGTACAATTTCAATATACTTTTCCTGCGCTTAATATTAATTACAAACTTAAAATTTAAATTACCATTTCTGACCGGAAGTTCATCATACAAAGCTGTTTCAGTGACTCAGCGTTTGGAATGTCTTTGGCGAAGTGTTGGAACAAGAAGAAAAGTCTTCCGTCTTTTCTGTATGTCCGGTCGCAATGATTAATTATTTCAACAAGTAACATTTAATCATGAAACACGTCTGTTGCATATTAACTCTGACTACATCTTGTTTGTCTACACAGCCGTATCTCTTTAAAATTTATGTTTTTGAATGCTATTGTGTTGATACGACTGCATCAATTTTAATGAGAGGATTTCAAACAATTTTAAAAAATTATTTTTACAAGTCATGGATGGAAAATTATATTTTCTATCAAATTTTATATTGGTCAATATTGCCTTTAAATTGAATAAAAAACTAGTAATAAGTCTAATGGAAATTATATTATACTCATAACTCTTTGTGGCCTTATGCGGACCACAACAAATATCTTTGCAACCTGGCTAACGGGCTAAAATATTTAAAAAAATCAGTTAAATTTTTTCGCTGTACATAATTTATTAAAGATAATTACAACATTCATCTATTACAAATTATGTTGAATTGGCGCACCTTTTTCCCTCGCTAAAAGTAGCGAAAAATATAGCAACCGTTAATTAAATAATATCTAGCATGTCATTAATCTTCTGCTGCTCTGAAGATGTGATAAACATTAAACCTTCTGCTTAATTTTGCCCAGTTAATCTTTATCTTGAAAATTAATGTTCGAGGAAAAAAAGGATGATTTTTATTAAAATTTTATTCATATATTTTTTGTGGTGATGATTATTCATCTATTTTA
This sequence comes from Trichonephila clavata, assembly GCA_019973975.1. Taxonomy (NCBI): domain Eukaryota; kingdom Metazoa; phylum Arthropoda; class Arachnida; order Araneae; family Nephilidae; genus Trichonephila; species Trichonephila clavata. Next base: position 4,766 of record BMAO01006376.1, on the reverse strand, counting down.
GACTAGTAAGTTTGTTGAAACTATGTGCTTGTAAAACTAAGCAAAAAAATTACTGACGAATACTAGTATTCCTCTGAAAAGTGGGAATTTTGGAGGCATTGTAGATTTTATCTGTAGATGCGTAATAATGCTATTGAGTGTTCTAGAATTAAGTAACATAAAATGTCCTTCTGAGCAACATAAACAGTATGATACAAACTTCCAAGAAAATTGCTGTTTCTTTTCCAAGGGTAAATTTCATAAACGGAAACTACTAACGTTAAATACCTACTATATAGCAAAGTTCACGTAATTTTTATTTGAGGGAAACTCGCCAATGGTTGGAAATAAGTTTCACATTATTTCTCTACGGAGTAATATCTAAAATGACTATATAAAAATCAGTCTACACTATGTTGGTTAAAAAACAAATTATTTTGAAAACTATTTAATGAGTATTATTTGAGAACATAATGTTTTCATGAATAGTCGTTGACACGCGCTATGCTGGCTTACCAATGTGGGAAATAATATTAAATTTAAAATATTTATTTATTTTATTATTAGAGATTTTAGCGACCGAATTTGGCGCATGCGTGTGAGCATTCCCTACGTTTCCGCCAGGAACGGGTCTTGTGTGCATATTCAGAAAAAAAGCACTAAAAAAAGGATAAAATTTCTTTTACTGAAAATCTCGAGAAATGTGGAAAGGCACAAAATATTTTTTTAAGTCCGTTTTCCTCATTTTCTCTCTCTTTCGCTTTTATACATTTCCAAAACAAAACAAAAAATACTGTATATTTCATTTTTTGTCAGTACTTGTGTTTGTATACGGCTCAGCGTTTTTCTAGGGATCCGCATTCATTTCATTTTTAATGAATGTTTTTGTTTCTTAAGGGGGAAAAAAATGTTAAATAATCTGTTTATAAGTAGCAGAGGCAGTTTTAGGATTACTGAAGAACCTTGAAATCATTTTAGCCATATGTTGGGAATCTAAGAGGGGTGCTTTAATCTTGAGGGTCCGCGATGTCAGGCCGATACATAAAGGAGACCGAGGCATTTTAAAGTTTAGGATGCATTAGGATCTGCTGACCTAACTTCAAGGTTGCACTGTTTTAAATGCATTAGGATCGTAATGACCTGAAAATAGCTAAAATTAGTTTGAATTCCTTCTTCCACCGCCAAAATAAACTCATAGTAAGTGATCTCAGAATGTTTCTAAATGACCCAAATATAAAAATATTACAAAAAAATAAATAAAAAAAAATATTTATTGATATTAATAATTTAAATTCAATTACTATTTCTCCTTTGCATTGAAATAGATCAATTTTTTAAAACTTTGCTGAAAAGAAAACTTAATTACATTCGTTCATGTGCAAGATATTTATTTGTAAAATTCGAAAAACTGAAAAAAGAATTTTTTTTTAAATTTCTCAAAAAAGGATTATAAAAATATAATTTTTACTTTTAATGGAGGGAAATAAGTATTCAATCTAAATTGTTTAATCCAAGGAGCATAATCGAGATTTAAATGGGCAAATTCGCAGCGTATACGATGCGTCAGCTATTAAAGATAATATAATCAGAATTCAAACTTTGTTCGGTTCCGGATTTAGATAATTTGCCATCTTTTGAAGCTTCAAGATAGAGTAGAGAGAGAGAGAGAGAGAGTGATAACTAACTTACACAAAAATCGTGATCAAATTTTACAAGAAAGTACATTCATTAAATTATTATGTACTTTTTTTTTTTATTATTTTCAATCTTTTTTTATTTTTGGGTAGCTTTATTTTAACACGCTTTTATAAGCTTCACGTGTATGTAACGGAATGTTTGAACTCCATTTTTACCCCTTTAAAAGGCCAGATTAATTCGAAATTTTGCACACTTGTCAAGGACAGATGACAATACAATAATTTCATAATTTTGTTCCTTTGTCCTGATCAGGATCATCAGGATTAACTATTTCTAGATTTGGCGAATAATTCAGAATACCATTTCCAGATTTAGTGACTAAAAGAGTAAGTTACAACCCTAAAAGCGAAAATGCTCGTGTTTAATACAATAAACAAAAAAGTGTTCTTTATGTGAGAAAGGGTGGGTGCATCAGCAATTGTTTACCATAATATAAACAATTGTCAGGTTTTCTGTAAATGGAAATAAAAAAAAAAGACTCATGCATGTGAAAAAAATAATATCTGTTCTAGCTGCTTAACTCAGACATAAAGTCTATTTTTCTAAATTATCTTGTCGGATCTTTGGAATGAAACATTATTCATTGCTTAATTTTACCAAAACATCTAATTGGTTCAGAGGTCACCGGATAAAATAATTTCTCACTAACTCTTCGATTCAAAACGTGTACTTTTATGACTAATGCTGATGCAAGTTTCAGAGAGAACATTGAGCTCTCTTTAATGAAAAATATCATTGACTTAGCACCTTCTTTCGCATAAAATATTTCAAACTTAGCTCTTCCAGATTTCCTTCAGTTGGCTAATCCTACCTTTTGCAAAGCAGGCCGTATCGATGCACTGATGGAATGCCAATGGATATTCTAGATTCCAAAAAATGGTGCATTTAAGATAAATTCATCTATTAATAAGTGACAGCTTAAAAAACTAAAAATGCATGATTTTATTGTAGATCAAATTTAAAAAAAATTAAAAATAAATTATAGTTTAACAAAACTAAAAAACACGCTTTTATGGTTAATCAAACTAAAAAGAAAAAAATTGAAGAATAAAATGATTACGAGAAAATTAATGTCTTTGTGGTAAAAGCGTGGGGTGCTTTGTACTATATTTTTACACTAACTCAACATATCGTAATAGAACTAGTAAGAAATTATAACAATTGATATCGAGTACCCTACGCTTTTACCACAATGACATTAATTTTCTCGTTAATCATTTTATTCTTATATTAAGAATTATTTTTTACTTTTTAGTTCGATTCACCTTAAAGCGTGTTTTTTAGTTTTTTTTATATATAAACTATAATTTATTTTTTTTAAAAATATTTATTGCTTTTTAAAGTTTTATAATTTAATTTTTATATTTTAATTTTTGGGGTCATTTTTTAAAATAGTTTTATGATTATTTAAAAATGTCTAATGATAGATAGGAATACTTCACAATTTTTGTTGTCATTATTGCTTATAATACATGTAAACGGGAGTTGTGTTATGGAATTTATTATGCATGTACAATCGTGCCTTTTGGCCTATGAAAGAAATAGTATTTTTAGCTTGAAGCTATTCTTTATATTATTTATTTTATATTAAAGAATTGTTTCCCAAAGCAGTATGTCCACTGAATTTTGAAATAGTTTTTTTGTAAAACTATTTTAAGTAAAATTTCGAATAGTATAAGTACAGCACAAAAACAATAAAAATACTGGCAATACTTGTCTCCTGTACGCCTAGATGCCTGACACATTAATAATATTGAACATTTTGGATTTGAAATGGATACTTCCATCAGAGCACTTGCTGACAGAAATATTAGAGAATAAGGAAATGGAAGGAAAAAAAAAAAAAAAAAAATTGACAGTTAAAGAGACTGCCGATAGAAGTGAAAATTTAGAACTTTTAGTATTAAAATTTGAAATTTCATAATGTTTGAATTAAAATTATGAACATTAATCTGGTTTTCACATCTATTGACACTCCCAGCAACAACTAGTGGCCGCGGTAGCCAAGTGGTCTAGGCATCGGATCGTGGCTAGCATGTCAGGAGTTCGATCCCAGTACCACTGAAGACCCGCCGTGTAGGGGAGCGATGCACGTAAAATCTGTCGAGAGCTCAAACGTCCTCCCGTTGGTGTGGTGCGGTAGTTAGGAGAGGGGGGTGTCGTCCGCGTCACTGGACCATGGTTCAAAATTACGCGGACTGTCCCCAAAAGCCCTCGTGTAGCTGAACAGTGGAACGTTAATATTCACTCACCCAGCAACAACTAAATGCACATGTTTACATGGTTTTTTATTATTCAAATATATTACGGACTGTACAAGATCATGACAGAATATAAATACAATTCAATTGAAATAACAATTAATATACAATCATATTATTTATGGGTAGTATTTGTATTTACTTAAATTTCAATGTATTTGATTTTTAACATTTTAATTGTTTGCATCATTGTCATCATTAATTTCAACAATACTTAGAATTTGTACTTTCAATTATTTCATTTTGTTCTAAAAAAGATACAATAGGCTTATGGTAACTGAAATAAGAAAGGAAAATGTTTGATTCAAATTTATCTAAGTATCGCGTAAAACCGCATCGATCGTCGTTTTATATTTTGTAGTACTTTGTAGTTTGAGTTTTCGATCAATGGACATATTTAAATTAAATGTTTCATTTAGAGATTCAATTAGTGGTAGATTTTTATCATCTGCAAAGTTAATATTGAAGTCTCCACTTAAAATCATCGGTACATTATCATATTTTACGCCAAATCTTTTTTCGAGTATTTCAGAACCTTCTTTTGTATAAATCATCATATTTTCGAATAAAAATTGTTGTATATGTCTCATAGATCTTCCAGGCGAAATATAAACGGCAACCATTAATATGTATTGCCCATTCTCGGAATCGCAATGAGCAGTGCACAGTAAATACACATTGAACGTTTCACTGAATCCATTCAATTTCACTTATAAGATATACACAGCACTATACGTCGGCTGTATAGCTACAGATATACTTCTGTAAACATGTCGATGACGCGAACGCACGAGATTTCACCCATCCAAAAAGTGTCTAAGGCGAACA